>WNWK01004781.1:0-120000 GCA_009830355.1 Cherax destructor
TCTGTTATAGCAATAATATCTATGTTTCCTGCACTTGCAATTAATCTTAGCTCATCTATCTTATTTCTTACACTCCTACTATTAGTATAGTAAACCTTAAGGAAGCTAGTTTCTTGCTGCCCTCTGCTGTCTCCCTTTGTTTGCTGACCTGATCCATTGTCTTTATTTATAACTTCATGATGAATGTCTTTAATACATTTACCGTTTTCAGCCCTAGTGTTGCAAACTAAATGTTTCCCACACACACCCATACCTCTATCTTCTATCAGTTTAAAATCCTAGACATGTCAGCAGCAATGGCCCTCTCGATCGAGTTGGCAAGTGCTACCACCCCTGCCCCAGAGAGATGTACTCCATCCCTTGCATACATATCATGTTTGCCATAAAACTTGTCCCAGTTGTCAATGAATGGGATTGCTAGTTCCTTGCAGTATCTGTCTAGCCAGCAATTTACACCAATTGCCCTAGACAACCATTGATTTCCCACTCCCCTTCTAGGCAAGATGCTACAAATGATTGGGACCCCTCCCTCAGACTTAATTAAATCTACAGCTGACCCGTACTTATCTAGCAGCTCTTCTCTCCTACCCTTCCCAATATCATTTCCACCAGCACTGAGACAGATAATGGGGTTGTTCCCATTACCTGACATGAAATTATCCAACCTGTTGACTATGTCACCAACACCAGCTCCTGGGAAGCACATCCTCTCTCTCACCTTCTTATTCCTATTACAGAAAACACGGTCCATATATCTTACCTGTGAGTCACCTACCACAAGAATTCGCTTACCTCTATTAGCAGTAGTAGTACCTTTACCTTCACTGGCAACTGGAGTACACTTATCCTGAAGAACAGAGAAGCAATTTCCTACCCTCAAATCTTCTCTCTTAACTTTCCTTATTTTGATGCTCCTCCCATTACTGGGAACCACTCGCCACTTGTAGCAGGTGTTGGACTGGATCTCACTCCTGGTAGCCTTTTCTTCCTCCTCCCCTTCATCCTCGTCACAGCAAGTGACAGACTGCACCTCACTGATGGTATCCCCATTCCCCTCCACCACTCCAGCCACCTCACTTTCACTCCCAAACCCATCAAGGTGAACCTTCAGCCTCCTAATTTCCTCCTGGAGAAGCAGGACCACCTCCTTCAACACTCCAACCTCACAATTTAAAATCCTGCAGACGCAAATCATGGCCTTGTTACCCTTCACACTAATTCCCATGGAGAATTAGATGAAATACGTAATGAAAACTGTAAAACAATCTTTAAAAGGAAACTTACCAATCATAGCACGGTTGGCAGAGGGAAGGACTTTCTTGGCACCAGAGGGCAGCTTCACGCGAGTTTTCTTGGTCTCTTGGTTGTGAGCAATAACCTGAGCATAGTTACCAGAGCCACGGGCAATACGGCCACGGTCTCCAGTCTTTTCTTCCAAGTTGCACACCACAGTACCTTCTGGCAAGGCACCAATTGGCATCACATTGCCAACATCAAGATTGGCTGAAAATAAAAATAAGAATGTAATACAATTCGCAATACAGTGGACCCTCGGTTTTCGTGCACCTCCAAACTCGAACAATTATGTAAGTGTATTTTCGTAAGTGCTTTTGTAAGTGTACTTTTGGGGGGTCTGAAATGACTAATTTAATTTACATTTGTCCTTATGGGAACAAATTTGTTTGATAACGGCACTCAAACAGTATTCTGGAAAGAATTTTCAACGAAAACCGAGGGTCCACTGTACAGTGGACCCCCGAGTTTCATAAAAACTTCACTCCTGAAGTCTGCTCAAGTGCCATTACCGAACGAATTTACTCCCTTAAGGAAAAATGTCAAGTAGGTTAGTCTATTTCAGACCCCCAAAAATACTTTTCCACAAGCACTGACAATATTATACTTACATAAATGTATGATTTCCGGGGTTTACGAAACTCGGGGGTCCACTGTACTTTTATAGTCGAAAATCTTGTTCAATTTTTTTTTAGTTATACACTTGGTAATTCCCTGGCAATGTAAGTTCGTTTGAAGGGATTTTTCACAATTTCAATAACACTGATACTATGTACTGTACAACATTTTATACTGTGTACAACTGGCTCATGTTAGTTACCATTTTGTCCTAGGCACATGTCGATTAGACTTGTCCTAGGCTTTCTAGTGTGAAGCTGAAAAAATTCTTAGGTACACTTTTCTAATTACCTAAAAGCCATACATGTGCAACAGATGTTACATCAAAATGGGTATTGGTAAAAACTATTTTCAAAATGCCTAAAACCGCTTAATTGCACAGTGTATTTCTCCCCTGGGAATTGAATGTAACACGGTTATAGAAAACAACAAAATACAATTAGACCTGAAAACAGTGATTACATGACTGACATGTTATAGGTTGTCACTTGGCATTTTAATAGGTTTTATATGAGGTGCATTGTCCACCACTGAGAAATTAAAGATTAAAAAACGCACAATACTCTGACAAACAATACACAAATAACCCGCACAGGAAACAAACCTATGACTAGCTAATGGTACGTCTGACCGAAACATCGTTGTAAGTCTCATTTTCCTGTGTGGGTTGTGTATAGCATGGTAATGCATGCAACAAGTGCCACTCAAATGATCAAGAATATCTGATGCTACCACATTTAAGTGAAGCATTGCCAGTATGCCACAATGCTGCTGTATAGAGGCTAACTTTATGTTACTATCAGTGGGCACTTAGTATTCCATGTTGGTGCTGGCAGGTGCAAGTCTAGGAGAAGTCAACCTAAAGTGGTGCCTTTTTAGCAAAGTGATTAAGATTTTGCCTTACACCATAGGATGTAACAAACATTACCAAATCCAGCTTCCTTGATAAATGTCACCATCTTCTCTATTCTCTCAAGATTCATCTTACAGACTGAATAATTAACTCTGCTTTGGATAGTGCTAACAAAATTAAGGTATCTTCAGTTTCTCTGCTCATTTAAACAACTTGACTTTCATGACAAATATAACAATGGCTTAGCAACTGTTTATACAATATCCTAATTATTGCTTTTCTCTTTTTCTTTATTTTTTCCCTCAAATTAATGGTACTGACATCTTACACAAAGTTAAAAAAAAAAAAAAAAAAAAGCCTGGTCCAAGGCCAGGCTCTGGGAGTAGAATAACACTTAGAACTCATCAAAGGGCTTTGGGTAGTGTGCAGTGTTCAAAATATATAACAAGCATTTACTGAAAAATTATAGTGGAGTTAAAAAATTATAGCCATTTGGATAAGATATTCAATAAGTTCTTTTAAAGTCTATCCTTAATTTTAGTTTTAAAAAATTTGTATAAATGTTAAAACATAATTCAACTGCTAAATGACTAAAGATAAGTTAACAAGTTAACAACCCTTTATAACTGCTGTCTTACACTAGCCAGATAAGTACTGCATTAAACAAGATTATACAATGCATTTACACAAGCAATCTTTGTACCAACACTTTCTTATCAACCATACTAAAACAGTACAGTGATAATGGGTAGCTTGGGTTTCTCTGCCTCTCTCTCTACCAAAACACTCAAGAGGAGCTATTCAGTACTTAGAGAGGACTCTACAGAACTCATCATTATTTCACTGTCGTGACCCCAAGATTAAGTGCTGACAGCATCTTAATTTTAAAAAAAAATGATGGATAATTATATAATCTTCCCAAAGGTAATGACAACAAAAATGCGAAATATTGTGGAAAACTTGTGGTATTACGCAGACACAAAGTTGGAAGTCTGCGTGCAATTTATGGATCAGTGATTTTGCCCACCGAGTCTTATTTTAAGCCAAATCCCGTGCTCAACTCTACGAAATCTTTAGCTATTTTTGCTAATATGTCTTCCATTCTATTGAGTGCAAGAAACTGACCAGGACTGTCCTACAAAGTGCATAGAAGTTAGTAATTTGGCCAATTTTACACAAAATTCAAAGTTCAATATTAAAAAAATGCTAAGCATTTCAGACACTAAAGCAACCTATACTCTGTTCAGTAATTACAGTGGACCCCCGGTTTTCGTGATTTTTTTCGTTCCAGAATGCTGTTCAAGTGCCGTTACCAAACGAATTTATTCCCCTAAGGAATAATGTAAATTAGCCTAGTCCTTTTAGACCCCCAAAAATAAACTTACAAAAGCACTTACAAAAATACACTTACATAATTGTTCGAGTTTGGAGCATCACGAACACTGAGGGTCCACTGTATATCTTTAGACCTCTCCTATACAATACTTATTCTCCATTTTAAATCCAACACACAAAAAACGAGGTTTAAACCTATTTTTCAGATGAAATATAACCAAGAATGATAGGTCATGGTTTAGGCTGTTCCAATAACTGAAGTAGACTTGGTAAAAATCAATAAAACTGAGGGGGTAGAGGGGACCTACCCTTCCTCAGGAAAAACAAATCAAATTTCCACTACAATGAGCCTTATTTCAAATCACTTTATGTCCTGAAACTGACCAAAACCTTCTCTATTTCACTAGCAAGTCTTTTATTCCATCAACTAATACAAAAAAATGACCAATTATAAAAACCACCTCAGTCACTGTTTTAACTCAAACATTAGGTCAGAGGTCTGCACTGCATGGGGGGCTAGATTTTTTTTTTATACTGTGCAAACTCACTAGACCCATTCTCTCATATCTTGGCCAAAATTTACCACTCGGAGCATATCTTGAGGGAACTGTGCTTAAAACATACATCTACATGAGCAATATTGGCATCAATAATGTAAACGCACTAGGGAGACATGAAATGGTTAAAATATTTAATCAGTATGCAATTTTGGGTTTAGAGTCCAGCTTCCAAAGACCAATTCTGATTACAGCCAATATAACCTTTGTTTAAACTATGCTTTTTTCTATTAAATCTTATTTCATTTTCTTACCTTTCTTACCACAGTAGATAAACTGGCCGGTATATAGGCCTTCAGCGGCAAGAAAGAGTTCCTTACGGGTTTTGTACCGATATGGGTCACGGAAGTAAACTTCGGCAAGTGGAGCGCCACGACCAGGGTCGTGGATAATATTCTGAAAGGGATAAAAATCTAATTTTTTCTTCCATAACCTTTTCCATATCAACAAAACAATAAGCCATCAAATTTGTACCAAGACGACATTTTGGCCTAAAAGTACCAAAAAGAGGAGTACAAGAAATATTAAAAGATTGGTTTAATGGAAGGCACTGGAGTTGTGAAAATTAAAGAAAATGGAACCAATAGTAGAAAGTGGACAATCTAGAGACATATCAGATACAAACAAGACAGAAATATAGAAGGCAATGAAGAAAAATTTAGAGAAGGAACATTAAAATAATATTTAAAATTTGAAAAGGAAAGACTAATACTGTACAGGTATCCCTCAACTTTCGCGTTTTCTACTTTCGCGGGCTTCACACACTCGCGAATTCCCGGCCGCCAAATTCCCAGCCGCCAAATTCCCACCCACCAAATCATATTTAAGTTTCCCGCCACCCGAGCGTCCCTACTACCTTCCCCCCGACCCAGAAGCAAGCCCACCCACCACTCGCTCACTGAGTGTTTTGTTTGTTCATTATTTGTTATTAAACTACAGTATAACATGTATGTAGTACTATATAGTACAATATTTTACTATGTTTTCATGCATTTTATGATTGTTCATGGTTCAATAGGTTAAGGAAGTAGTAAGTAATGAATGTACTAAATAAAGGTTATCTATCTATTACATTTATTCCAAATTGATATCAGAAACATGATAAATACCCTAGAACTGTAATAAAGATGCTGAAATGAATAATATATGCCATATTATATGAGGGTAGAGAGCAGGACCGCGCCATATGAGATGTTTACATCAGGTAAACATGCTTAAATCACTCTTGTTATAAGAACAAATGCAAAAATAGCATTTATTATTTTTAGAATAATAATAATTTATAATAATTGATCTGGAACACTTTAAATGTCATCAGTATTTGGTAGCTGACATTTAGAGCACTCAACAGCAATTATTATTAATTATTATTTATAATTATTATTTCCCTACAATATATTGTAGGGAGATAATAATAATAATTATTATTATTAATATTAATATTATTTTCTTACAATATATTGTAGGAATAATAATAATAATAATTAATAATAATTGCTGTGGAGTGCTCTAAATGTCAGCTACCATATACTGATAACATTTAAAGTGCTCCAGATCAATTATTATAAATTATTATTATTCTAAAAACAATAAATTCTATTTTTGCATTTGTTCTTACGACAGGAGTGATTTAGGCATGTTTACCTGATGTAAACATCTCATATGGCGGTCCTGCCTCTCACCCCTCATATAATATGGCATATATTATTCATTTCAGCATCTTTATTACAGTTCTAGGGTATTTATCATGTTTCTAATATCAATTTGGAATAAATGTAATAGATAGATAACCTTTATTACTAATATTAGTGTAATTACACAACATTTTATTAGCACTAAGGCTAACATCCAACACCCATGACGACTCACCAGACACTGAATGTTACTGTGCCTCTCCCTCCCTCCAATAGCTCCTCCCACTTCGTAACGATGTTAGATGGTGAATTTAATGTATTTTTCTGTAAGCTTAACTCGTTGTATGTGTATTTTACTTTTTATTGTTTTCTGTAATATACGAGTTATGCAAATTAAAATAAAGTTATGAAGTTGGAGTTTCATTTTTTGTTCTAATGTATACATATTTAATTCAACATTTGGCATCATTGCAAAGTGGGCGGAGCTACAGCAGAGGCAGAAGAAGCAGTGTCAGTAACTTGATTCCCCATGACACTTCACAACACTATAAAATATGTATTGTATAATTATACTATTACAGGCCTCCCTTCACAGCCAGCTCATGTCAAAATAACATGTATATAGTACATTATTTTACGATGTTTGTGTGTTTTATGATTGTTCATGGTTCAATAGGTTAAGGAAGCAGTATTGTATTATATTTCCCTACAATATATTGGGGCACCAAACATTCGCGATTTTTCAACATTCACGAGGCTCTTGATCCCCTAACCCTCGCAAATGTTGAGGGATACCTGTACCTTCATCAGTTTTGCAAAATTGAGAAAAATAATAAATCCAAAGGAATAGAATTTTTTTGTTCAGTGTTTCAAGAATGGAGTGAACTGAAAGAGGTTAAGAAGCGATAAAACAACTGAAAATTTAAATACGATGAACAAGTGTATGACAAGGTACCACCTCAAGCACAGCTCTGCTCCAATAGCTAGAAATGGGTAATTAAACACACAGGTCAAGTGGTAGTCAGTAATCCTCCGGGAAAGAACCACAATCTTGCGTGAAAAAGCAGACTGTTAAATTTTTTGTCCTGATACGAACACTGTCCTTGTCATTAACTGCAATATGAAAAAGTAAATCTTCCAAAATAATTTAGAAGTCTTGATCCGAGATTGAGCCCTGGCGGCAGTGATACACAGAATTCTTAACATAACGCTGACACAGAACAACTGTTACTGATAAGATTATCAAACGTGAAAGTTAACAAGTAACGTACAGGCAACACAGCTATTACATACCTTAATTATACCACGAATGTAACCATGACGTTCAGAATAATCTACAGGACGCAGAGCAGGTTTTCCCTTGCGGTGGTGGGTGTGGGACTTGAAAACCGAGCCAGCACCTTTCCTCTGAGCACGAATCACACGCCCCATTGTGCTGGAATTTTTTTTTTAGATATAGTACAATTATTATAATCGAGGGGGGAAGTGCTACACCCGTAGGATTATAGTGGTGGGAATGTGGAAGGTATTCAGGTTTAATTCAGGGAACTGGAGCACAGATCCAATTCCCTAGATCAAGAGCCCCTCACTAGCATCAAGGAACCTTCCTTGAGGGAAGATATAGTACAAATTTAACCACAAATAAATTTTATTATAAAAAAAATTAGTGTACTTTACAAATCATGGCTGAAGATTATATTCAGGGAAGAGCGCTAAACCCACTGGGAAGTCGTAAAGTATCTGGGAAACAGTAGGTAATCAGGTTTGATTCAAGGACCTCCCGTGAGGTTGAAGGCAGACATGTTCAACAGGGGTCACACAAAACTGAACTAGAAGATTACCAGAATGGCCAAAATTACATCAATTTAAATCAAGATTAAAGAACAATTCTTCATGGATGCACAGATCGAAGTCCTAGTTACTCCCAACCGTGTCCTGGTTTTTTAACTTACTAGCAATGTGGAAAAATATAAATGACATTTTTTTAAACTACAATTCTGACACTTTCTTGTCCAAGTCCTGCACAAAAACACCTTTTAACACAATGTTAATACGTAGATGTGATTGCTACAAACATGGTTTTAATACCACTATAGCTCAATATTTGAAAAATATTACCAAGTGCCACTTTTAATTGCTTCAATGTTAATGTAATCTTAAATTTATAGTATACTTCATAATAGAAATGTCTAAATTCACTAATTTTTTAACGCATCGTGGCTTGGTTGGTAGCGTCCTCAGCTCACGGCAAGGGTCTGGGATTAATCCCCAGCACACCCGTTGTCCCTGTTCACATAGTAAGTAGGTACCTGGGTGTTAATGGACAGTCGTGGGTGGCATCCTGGGGGGGAGGAATTATTAACCAAAATAGCCCAAAAATGTTCTACATAAACAGTGGGTGTGGGTGGGAGTGAGTTGGACCTGACTAGCTTGTGCTACTAGGTATCATGCTGTGCTCCTCCCTTAAGTGGAAGTGACCTGACTAGGTGGGTCATTGGTCTAAGCCGGGGAGTAACATGGACCCGCCTCACATGGGTCAGTAGGCCTGCTGCAGTGTTCCTTCTTATGTACATAACATGTCAATATCAGCAAAGTCAGTAGCAGTTTTATCATGCACAAATATTATTTTGTTAAAATTCTTAATAACCAATACAGCCGCTCATCCGGGTAACAAGCGAAAAGTCTGTCAAAACTCTATTCAATCTTATTTATCCTAATTCTGCGTCTCCCCAGAGGGCAAATTCAGTGACCTCGGTCAACTCTCGCACACACAAATTGCAGCCACGGGATCAACTGTTTTCCAGTGTATTTATTCTATTATGGAGACTAAAACTGAGCAATATTAATGATTCTGAAATATAGACTAAAACTGAGCAATATTAATGATTATTCTGAAATATAGACTAAAACTGAGCAATATTAATGATTATTCTGAAATATAGACTAAAACTGAGAAATATTAATGATTATTCTGAAATATAGACTAAAACTGAGAAATATTAATGATTATTCTGAAATATAGACTAAAACTGAGAAATATTAATGATTATTCTGAAATATAGACTAAAACTGAGCAATATTAATGATTATTCTGAAATATAGACTAAAACTGAGCAAATAATTAAAATATAGACTAAAACCGAAATAATATTATCTGAAATATAGACTAAAACTGAGCAATATTAATGATTATTCTGAAATATAGACTAAAACTGAGAATATTAATGATTATTCTGAAATATAGACTAAAACTGAGAATATTAATGATAATTCATGTAAATAAAAATTTAAAAACTGGAGCAATATTTATGGTAATCCTTCAATATGGACTAAAACTGAGCAACATTTATGTCCATTCTGTAATATTACAATGAAAACTAAGCGCTAAACCCACACGGGTCATGCAGATTCTATAATACATGGACTTAAAAACCGCGTAACAATCACACCTCGACCCAGGGGATAATTTCTCCCTCTAGTCTGTGTGTGGAACTTTATCAAAAGTTTTAATGAAGGACATAGATAAAATGACACTGAAATAAATCTACCGGCTCAAAATGCCTTAAAATGAAAAATCCTCAGGAAAGAACACCACTTATTATGTAATATTTACTGTAGTTTTGGCCCGTTATTGGCAATAATAAGAACACAGTAGATGAGGTAGAGGTGGCCGTGGTGGCCCTGGCCACACAGTGGCCACATATGGCCCTACACATGGCAGGACACCATTATTGTTTACCTCCGCCAGGAACACCAACACAGGAAACACCCCCGAATTAATCACAAAAATCCCCGACCATCCGTCTCCCCAGGCACCAAAATAGTGTTGCGACCGATGGAGGCGGCCCCCAGGGTGACGATGACACGGGCGAGGAAGACCCAGAGTGAAACAGGAGGGAGATAAACGCAGAAATAAGAAGGGATTGAGATACGCAAGTAACGCACCTCAGCTGTTGTGGTGTGAGAGAACCTCCTCAGCTGCTGCCACCTGGTGGCCACTCCACCAAACTAACTTAAAACACTCGCACATCTACATCCGCACAAAACCTTAATATTAATAATAATAATGTTTATTTCTACTAGTAGATGGTACAACTTATACAGACCATAGCTGACATCAATGACATACTATATAGAAAGTCCCTGGTTATGTAGAGTATTTCCCGCAACTTAAGTTAAGTAAGTTTATTCAGGTACATTGTATACACAAATACAGATACATAGATTATCATACATAGCAGCATATGTGTAGAAAACCTAGGATAAACCAAAAACGTCAGACAGAGTGACTTATTGGGTTAATTTTGTTCCCCAGGATGCCACCCACACCAGTCCACTAACACTCAGGTACCTACTTACTGCTAGGTGAACACTGACAGCAGGTATAAGGTGACTAACATCCAGATTTCAACTTATTGCTAGGTGAACAGGGACAGCAGGTGTCTTAAAGAAAGTAAGTTTATTTATGCACAGCTACACATAAGTACAATTATCATACATAGTGTAAATTACCCTCCAGAGTAACCCCAAAAAAGTCAGTGACCTATTTACACTGGGGTCCTTGTTATTTACACTGGGGTCCTTGTTATTTACACTGGAGTCCTTGAGTTTTTCCATTGGGGTCCTTGAGTATTTCCATTGGAGTCCTTGAGTATTTCTATTGGAGTCCTTGAGTATTTCCATTGGAGTCCTTGAGTATTTCTATTGGAGTCCTTGAGTATGTCTATTGGGGGTCCTTGTTATTTCCATTGGGGTCCTTGAGTATTTCTATTGGGGTCTTTGTTATTTCCAGTGGAGTCCTTGAGTATTCCCATTGGAGGTCCTTTAGTATTTTCATTGAGGTCCTTGTTATTTCCATTGGGGGTCCATGTTATTTCCATTGGAGTCCTTGAGTATTTCCATTAGGGTCCTTGTTATTTCCATTGGAGTCCTTGTTATTTACACTTTAGTCCTTGTTATTTACACTTTAGTCATTGTTATTTACACTTTAGTCCTTGTTAGTTACACTTTAGTCCTTGTTATTTACATTGGGGTCCTTGTTATTTACACTGGGGTCCTTGTTATTTACACTGGGGTCCTTGTTATTTACACTGGGGTCCTTGTTATTTACACTGGGGTCCTTGTTATTTACACTGGGGTCCTTGTTATTTACACTGGGGTCCCTGTTATTTATAATGAGGTCCTTGTTATTTACACTGGGGTCCTTGTTATTTACACTTGGGTCCCTGTTATTTACACTGGGGTCCCTGTTATTTACACTGGGGTCCCTGTTATTTACACTGAGGTCCTAGTTATTTACACTGGGGTACCTTTTATTTACACTGGGGTCCCTGTTATTTACACTGGGGTCCCTGTTATTTACACTGGGGTCCCTGTTATTTACACTGGGGTCCCTGTTATTTACACTGGGGTCCTGTTATTTACACTGGGGTCCCTGTTATTTACACTGGGGTCCCTGTTATTTACACTGGGGTCCCTGTTATTTACACTGGGGTCCCTGTTATTTACACTGGGGTCCCTGTTATTTACACTGGAGTCCCTGTTATTTACACTGGGGTCCTTGTAATATCTTACTAGGTAACTCAACTGTGTCAAAATCAGCTACAATAAAATGAGATACAATAACAACAAACTGAGTTATTTACATTAACATTAAAGAGGATCAGCTAACAATACTAGGTACACCAATGTTAACTATAATTCTCATCCTTTTCTGTAGCTTCATTAGGTACCTTTCTGTAGCTTCATTAGGTACCTTTCTGTAGCTTCATTAGGTACCTTTCTGTAGCTTCATTAGGTACCTTTCTGTAGCTTCATTAGGTATCTTTCTGTAGCTTCATTAGGTACCTTTCTGTAGCTTCATTAGGTACCTTTCTGTAGCTTCATTAGGTACCTTTCTGTAGCTTCATTAGGTACCTTTCTGTAGCTTCATTAGGAACCTTTCTGTAGCTTCATTAGGTACCCACCAAATATGTCACTCTGACTTTTTTGGGTTATCCTAGGTTCTCTACACATATGCTGTTATGTATGATAATCTATGTAACTGTATTTGTATATACCTGAATAAACTTACTTACCTTTCTGTAGCTTTATTAGGTACCTTTTCTGTAGCTTCATTCATTAGGTACCTTTCTGTATCTTCAGTCATTAGGTACCTTTCTGTAGCTTCATTAGGTACCTTTTCTGTAGCTTCATTCATTAAGTACCTTTCTGTAGCTTCATTCATTAGGTACCTTTCTGCAGCTTCAGTCATTAGGTACGCAAATGTAGAATGATCAGAGGTGCTTGTCAGAGATGTAGATTGATATGTACAGCTCAACAGCAGATTTATTTTTGTAATAGACACACTGGAGTAAGGATGTGGATGAGGAATATGTTGTCATTATGTACCTGTAATTAGGTGTGGATGTGTGAATGGTTCATTACTTTTGTACCTTGTTCAGCTATCAAAACTTTGTGGCCCGGTCCCTGGACCCATTATGTCCCTCAAGGACCCCAGTGGAAATGTAAATAACAATGGAAATAAGAAGGACCCCAGTGGAAATACTCAAGGACTCCGGTGGAAATACTCAAGGACTTCAGTGGAAATACTCGAGGACTCCAGTGGAAATACTCAAGGACTCCAGTGGAAATACTCAAGGACTCCAGTGGAAATACTCAAGGACTCCAATGGAAATAAGAAAGACTCCAGTGGAAATACTCAAGGACTCCAGTGGAAATACTCAAGGACTCCAGTGGAAATACTCAAGGACTCAAGTGGAAATACTCTAGGACTCCAGTGAAAATACTCAAGGACTCCAGTGGAAATACTCAAGGACTCCAGTGGAAATACTCAAGGACTCCAGTGGAAATACTCAAGGACTCCAGTGGAAATACTCAAGGACTCCAGTGGAAATACTCAAGGACTCCAGTGGAAATACTCAAGGACTCCAGTGGAAATACTCAAGGACTCCAGGGGAAATACTCAAGGACTCAAGTGGAAATACTCTAGGACTCCAGTGAAAATACTCAAGGACTCCAGTGGAAATACTCAAGGACTCCAGTGGAAATACTCAAGGACTCCATTGGAAATACTCGAGGACTCCAGTGGAAATACTCAAGGACTCCAGTGGAAATACTCAAGGACTCTCCAATGGAAAAAAGAAAGACTCCAGTGGAAATACTCAAGGACTCCAGTGGAAATACTCTAGGACTCCAGTGGAAATACTCAAGGATTCCAGTGGAAATACTCAAGGACTCCAGTGGAAATACTCAAGGACTCCAGTGGAAATACTCTAGGACTCCAGTGGAGATACTCAAGGACTCAGTGGAAATACTCAAGGACTCCAGTAGAAATACTCAAGGACTCCAGTGGAAATACTCTAGGACTCCAGTGGAAATACTCAAGGACTCCAGTGGAAATACTCAAGGACTCCAGTGGAAATACTCAAGGACTCAAGTTGAAATACTCTAGGACTCCAGTGAAAATACTCAAGGACTCTAGTGGAAATACTCAAGGACTCCAGTGGAAATACTCAAGGACTCCATTGGAAATACTCGAGGACTCCAGTGGAAATACTCAAGGACTCCAGTGGAAATACTCTAGGACTCCAGTGGAGATACTCAAGGACTCCAGTGGAAATACTCAAGGACTCCAGTAGAAATACTCAAGGACTCCAGTGGAAATACTCTAGGACTCCAGTGGAAATACTCAAGGACTCCAGTGGAAATACTCAAGGACTCCAGTGGAAATACTCAAGGACTCAAGTTGAAATACTCTAGGACTCCAGTGAAAATACTCAAGGACTCTAGTGGAAATACTCAAGGACTCCAGTGGAAATACTCAAGGACTCCATTGGAAATACTCGAGGACTCCAGTGGAAATACTCGAGGACTCCAGTGGAAATACTCAAGGACTCCAGTGGAAATACTCAAGGACTCCAATGGAAATAAGAAAGACTCCAGTGGAAATACTCAAGGACTCCAGTGGAAATACTCTAGGACTCCAGTGGAAATACTCAAGGACTCCAGTGGAAATACTCAAGGACTCCAGTGGAAATACTCAAGGACTCCAGTAGAAATACTCTAGGACTCCAGTGGAAATACTCAAGGACCCCAGTGGAAATACTCAAGGACTCCAGTGGAAATACTCAAGGACCCCAGTAGAAATACTCAAGGACTCCAGTGGAAATACTCAAGGACCCCAGTAGAAATACTCAAGGACTCCAGTGGAAATACTCAAGGACTCCAGTGGAAATACTCAAGGACTCCAGTGGAAATACTCAAGGACTCCAGTGGAAATACTCAAGGACTCCAGTAGAAATACTCTAGGACTCCAGTGGAAATACTCAAAGACCCCAGTGGAAATACTCAAGGACTCCAGTGGAAATACTCAAGGACACAAGTAGAAATACTCAAGGACTCCAGTGGAAATACTCAAGGATTCCAATGGAAATAACAAGGATCGCAATGGAAATAAATCACTTTGTCTAACTTTGGATTATTCTGGACATTCTATATATATGCTGCTATGGAGCTCGATCGGTAGCGCACTCAGCTCACACACCGAGGTCCGGAGTTCGAATCCTCGGTGAGGCTGGATAACATTAGGGACGTGTTTCCATTAGACACCTGTTGTCTATGTTCACCCGTCAGTAAAATAGGTACCTGGGAGTTAGTGGACTGGTGTGGGTCGCATCCTGGGACGAATCTGACCTAATTTGCCCGAAATGCTCAGCAGATGCAGTTTAATATAGATAAATGCAAAGTTCTAAATATTGGACAGGACAATAACCATGCCACATATAAACTAAATAATGTAGATCTTAATACTACTGATTGCGAAAAGGATTTAGGAGTTCTGGTTAGCAGTAATCTAAAACCAAGACAGCAGTGCATAAGTGTTCGCAATAAAGCGAACAGAATCCTTGGCTTCATATCAAGAAGCATAAATAATAGGAGTCCTCAGGTTGTTCTTCAACTCTATATATCCTTGGTTAGGTCTCATCTAGATTATGCTGCACAGTTTTGGTCACCGTATTACAGAATGGATATAAATGCTCTGGAAAACGTACAAAGGAGGATGACTAAGTTGATCTCATGTATCAGAAATCTTGGCTATGAGGATAGACTGAGGGCCCTGAATCTGCACTCTCTAGAAAGGCGTAGAATTAGGGGGGATATGATTGAGGTGTATAAATGGAAAACAGGAATAAATAAAGGGGATGTAAATAGCGTGCTAAAAATATCTAGTATTGACAGGACTCGCAGCAATGGCTTTAAGTTGGATAAATTCAGATTCAGGAAGGATATAGGAAAGCATTGGTTTGGTAATAGAGTTGTCGATGAGTGGAACAAACTCCCGATTACAGTTATAGAGGCTAAAACGTTGTGTAGTTTTAAAAATAGGCTAGATAAATATATGAGTGGGTGCGGGTGGGTGTGAGTTGGTCCTGACTAGCTTGTGCTACTAGGTCAGATGCCGTGCTCCTTCCTTATGTGAATGTAACCTGACCTGGCTGAATCGGGGCATTGGCTTAAGCCGGTGGGAGACTTGGACTTGCCTCGCATGGGTCAGTAGGCCTGCTGCAGTGTTCCTTCTTTTTTATGTTCTTATGTTCTTATAATAAGCGACTTTCTATGTAGTAGTGTGTCATTGATGTCAGCTATGGTCTGTATCAGTTGTATCATGTACTTGTAGTAAATAAAGATATTATTATTAGAGATAAAGTAAGGTAAATATAATCCCATATAATAAAGTGTCTCAGTTGACTGCAGTTAAAATAGACGATAAATAACGATAAACCCCAACATACCCACATTAATTCCTATTAAAAATAAATACCATCCAGCACAAATAGACAATAAACCAGAGTAGACATAATCGAGAATAACAAAGTGTGTGAGTTGAGTGTAGTTGTTAGAAGAGACGATAGATGGCAGTGGCGTGTGTGTGACGTCACCAGCAGGGGAAAATTGGCTTTGTCCTCTGAAGTGATCAGACGGTGAACTGTGCTCAGTGTCCTCCCCTCAAACTTTTAAAACCAAAGTTACTTTTTATTTGTACTATGAGTAATGTACCCACCCACAATGGAGTAGGTCTAGAGCGGCAGGTGAGCATAATGGCGTGTGTGGAGGAGGAGAGGAGAGAGGGAGAAGAGGAGAATGATGGAGAAGAGGTGGTGATGATGGTGGCTGTCAGCTGGACGCTTCTCCATCACCCCCCTTCCCCATGTGTCTCCTCCTCTTCCTCTCCTGCTCCTCCTCCTTGGAATTTGAGGCGGCTGGGTTGCGCCCAATGGGGTTTTGCTCCCTTGAGGGGTGTGCGCCCCCCGAGGGGCAGGTATTTCCCTGGGTATATTGAAATAAGAGGTGCTCCCCCCCCCTCCGTAGCCGCCAGCTGACAATCCAATCAATTCTAGTGAGTCTCAGGTGCGCCAGGCTGATATTTGTGTCGGCGGGCACCTCTGGTACCTGTGTGCTGCTCCTACTTCCTCTACACGCCTGCCTGCACCTCATTACCAACCCAGGAGATGAATTAAAGCCCCAGAAATAAGATGGAAGGCATCGGTCAACACTACTGGGCAGTGGAGGCCGCGGTGCGGACCAACCCACCTGCCCTTTTTCCTTCATTTTCTCCATTTTCAGCATTTATTTTGACCCCCGGCTGTGCGGGGCAATGTGCAGTCTTTTAATATTGCTTCGTGTGTTGTGGGGGTGGTGATATATGGTGGTAGGGAGGTATGTTGGGGTGACGGGGGTGTAGTTACGACAAATTCCGCTAGGAGCGCCACTTCCGAAATTTATATATTTTTTTCCCTTCCACATGTTCTAGCTTGGTTTATATTGCACCATCTGGGTCTATATTTAAACCAGCTGTTATTACACCACTTGGGTTTATATGTAAACCAATATTACACCACCTGGGTTTACATGTAAATGTTTCACCACGTGGGTTTATATTTAAACCTATATTACCACCTGGGTTCATATTACACCACCTGGGTTTACGTGTAAATCAGTGTTATACCTCGTGGGTTTACATGTAAACCAATATGCCATGTGGGTTTACATGTAAACCAATATAAAATGTGGGTTTACATGTAAACCAATATAAAATGTGGGTTTACATGTAAACCAATATAAAATGTGCATTTACATGTAAACCAATATTACACCATCTGGCCTTAAATGTAAGCCAATATTACACCGCTTGACTTTGTGTAAACCAGTATTACACCAACTGGGTTTGCTTGTAAACCAGTATTACTACAACTGGGTTTGCTTGTAAACCAGTATTACTACAACTGGGTTTGCTTGTAAACCAGTATTACTACAACTGGGTTTGCTTGTAAACCAGTATTACACCAACTGGGTTTACATGTAAACCTCTTACACACCTGGGTTTACATGTAAACCTCTTACACACCTGGGTCTACATGTAAACCTCTTACACACCTGGGTTTACATGTAAACCTCTTACACACCTGGGTTCATATTTAAACCAATATTACCACCTGGGTTTATAAGAACATAACTATACTTAAACCATTACACCACCTGGGTTTATACTTAAACCATTACACCACCTGGGTCTATATTTAAACCATTACACCACCTGGGTTTATATTTAAACCATTACACCACCTGGGTTTATATTTAAACCATTACACCACCTGGGTTTATATTTAAACCATTACACCACCTGGGTTTATATTTAAACCATTATACCACCTGGGTTTATATTTAAACCATTACACCACCTGGGTTTATATTTAAACCATTACACCACCTGGGTTTATATTTAAACCATTACACCACCTGGGTTTATATTTAAACCATTACACCACCTGGGTTTATATTTAAACCATTACACCACCTGGGTTTATATTTAAACCATTACACCACCTGGGTTTATATTTAAACCATTACACCACCTGGGTTTATATTTAAACCATTACACCACCTGGGTTTATATTTAAACCATTACACCACCTGGGTTTATATTTAAACCATTTCACCACCTGGGTTTATATTTAAACCATTGCACCACCTGGGTTTATATTGCACCATCTTGGTTTATTACATGATCTGTAATTATACTATGCCATAATCGTACGGGTTTAGCGCTTCCCCTTGATTATAATAATATACTATGCCACATGGGTTTATATTACACTTTCTGGGTTTATATTATGCTTCTGGAGTTTATATAGTACTTTTGGGATTTATATTGCACTGCTCAGGTTTATACACTGTCCAGGTTTATATAACTGCCTGGGTTTATATTACACTACTTGGTTTTATATTACCCAGGGTATATAACCATCTGGATTTATATTATACCTGGGTTTTATTACACCACATGATTTGTGTAATAAAAATTTGGTTTATAATGCACCTTTTTTTTTATATTACTCCTGGGTTATATTAAACCTCGCATAATTATTTGTTCAAATCTATAACATTCATTTGCCTTCAAAACCACTTACTGTAAGATGTGATTTTGTTTGTAATTTTAACCCCCAGAGGGTTAGTTACCCAGGATAACCCAAGAAAGACAGTGCGTCATTGAGGGACTGTCTGTCTTATTTCCATTGGGGTCCTCAGTCTTGTTTCCCAGGATCCGACCCACACCAGTTCACTAATACTCGGGTACCTATTTGCTTGCTAGGTGAAATGGACAGCAGGTGCAAGGAAAATGCCCAATGTTTTCACCCTTAGGAACATAAGAAGGAACAATGCAGCAGGCCTACTGGCCCATGCAAGGCAGGTCCAAGTCACCTACTGGCCTAAGCCATTGACCCAAGCTAGTAAGGTCCTGGTCACATCGACGTAAGAAGGAAGGAACACTGCATCAGACCCAATAGCACAAGCTAGTCAGGTTCAACTCACACCCACCCACACCCACTCGTGTATTTAACTTATTTTTAAAATTACACAACGTTTTAGCTTCAGTGACGGTACTCGGGAGTTCATTCCACTCATCCACAACTCTATTACCAAACCAGTGCTGGGGATTAAACCACGGATACTCAGCATGTGAAGCAAGAGCGTTGCCAACCAGGCCACGGGCAACCCTGCAAATTTAGTCTTAAAATTCATTTAGACTTCCTGAATAAAGCTTATCTTACCCCGGTATTGTAGTTTTTTATTTTATTTTTTTCTAAGCCTTTATACAACACTGTATATATAGTGTCAGTATGTCCCATGGCTGGGTAGGCACTACTCTCTCACACACTTGAGTGTCTGTGGTTCAATTCCCGGCAATTATGGAAACACTGGGGCGGGTTTCCTTACACGCCTAGCAAGTAAATAGGTACCTGGTTGTTAGTGGACTGGTATGGGTGGCATCCTTGAGGACAAGATTGAAGTACCCCAATTGAAATAAGACAGACAGTCCCTCGATGATGCACTGCCTTTCTTGGGCTAACTTTGGTGGCTAACCCTCCAGGGTTAAAAATCTACACAAAATCTTATGTCTTGTATTTTTTATATGGTGCAATTAAATTCAAATGTTTACTACATCTACACAAATTATACAGAGTATCATTATCAATACTGGATATCATTTTTGTTTCTAGTTTACAGTGGACCCCCGGTTTACGTACTGCTCCAAACTTGAACAATTATGTAAGTGTATTTTTGTAAGTGTATTTTTGGGGTCTAAAAGGACTAATCTAATGTACATTATTCCTTATGGGAATAAATTCGTTTGGTAACGGCACTTGAACAGCATTCTGGAACGAAAAAATCACAAAAACCGGGGGTCCACTGTATTTCATACTTTTAACTTTCAATCAGGCAATTGTTTTTACTCGCCAGTTACTTGAGTATTTAGTTACCATTTCATTTTATACCTAACCTCATGTCTCAATGTTTTAACTTTGTGTATCCATCTGTTTCATGCAACTTTCGAATAAGTCTTCATTATCGTTTTACAATGGACCCCCGGAAATAGAACATTCTTCGTTCCAGAATGCTGTTCAAGTGCTGTTACCAAACGAATTTATTCCCATAAGGAATAATATAAATTAGATTAGTCCATTTCAGACCTCCAAAAATACACTTACAAAAGCAGTTACAATAATAAACTTACATACAGTGGACCCCCGAGTTTCGTAAAAACTTCACTCCTGACGTCTGCTCAAGTGCCATTACCGAATGAATTTACCCCCTTAAGGAAAAATGTCACGTAGGTTAGTCTATTTCAGACCCCCAAAAATACTTTTCCACAAGCACTTACAATATTATACTTACATAAATGTACGATTTCCGGGTTTACGAAACTCGGGGTCCACTGTAATAGGTCGAGTTGGGAGGCGTTCGATTTCCGGGGGTCCACTGTATATAAAAAGATAGGGTTAACTTTCTTGTGGTTAATGTCAAAAGTTTGCTTGTAAATACGCATGGTGAAATTGGCACTGCATATTTGCCCATTCAGTAGTTAAATATAGAATTCTATAGTTATTACAGAATGGATATAAATGCTCTGGAAAACGTATAGAGGAGGATGACAAAGTTGATCCCATGTATCAGAAATCTTCCCTATGAGGATAGACTGAGGGCCCTGTGTATCCTACGAGGATAGACTGAGGGCCCTGTGTATCCTACGAGGATAGACTGAGGGCCCTGTGTATCCTACGAGGATAGACTGAGGGCCCTGTGTATCCTACGAGGATAGACTGAGGGCCCTGTGTATCCTACGAGGATAGACTGAGGGCCCTGTGTATCCTACGAGGATAGACTGAGGGCCCTGTGTATCCTACGAGGATAGACTGAGGGCCCTGTGTATCCTACGAGGATAGACTGAGGGCCCTGTGTATCCTACGAGGATAGACTGAGGGCCCTGTGTATCCTACGAGGATAGACTGAGGGCCCTGTGTATCCTACGAGGATAGACTGAGGGCCCTGTGTATCCTACGAGGATAGACTGAGGGCCCTGTGTATCCTACGAGGATAGACTGAGGGCCCTGTGTATCCTACGAGGATAGACTGAGGGCCCTGTGTATCCTACGAGGATAGACTGAGGGCCCTGTATCCACAGATAGACTGAGGGCCCTGTGTATCCTACGAGGATAGACTGAGGGCCCTGTGTATCCTACGAGATAGACTGAGGGCCCTGTGTATCCTACGAGGATAGACTGAGGGCCCTGTATCCTACGAGATAGACTGAGGGCCCGTATCCTACGAGGATAGACTGAGGGCCCTGTGTATCCTACGAGGATAGACTGAGGGCCCTGTGTATCCTACGAGGATAGACTGAGGGCCCTGTGTATCCTACGAGGATAGACTGAGGGCCCTGTGTATCCTACGAGGATAGACTGAGGGCCCTGTGTATCCTACGAGGATAGACTGAGGGCCCTGTGTATCCTACGAGGATAGACTGAGGCCCTGTGTATCCTACGAGGATAGACTGAGGGCCCTGTGTATCCTACGAGGATAGACTGAGGGCCCTGTGTATCCTACGAGGATAGACTGAGGGCCCTGTGTATCCTACGAGGATAGACTGAGGGCCCTGTGTATCCTACGAGGATAGACTGAGGGCCCTGTGTATCCTACGAGGATAGACTGAGGGCCCTGTGTATCCTACGAGGATAGACTGAGGGCCCTGTGTATCCTACGAGGATAGACTGAGGGCCCTGTGTATCCTACGAGGATAGACTGAGGGCCCTGTGTATCCTACGAGGATAGACTGAGGGCCCTGTGTATCCTACGAGGATAGACTGAGGGCCCTGTGTATCCTACGAGGATAGACTGAGGGCCCTGTGTATCCTACGAGGATAGACTGAGGGCCCTGTGTATCCTACGAGGATAGACTGAGGGCCCTGTGTATCCTACGAGGATAGACTGAGGGCCCTGTGTATCCTACGAGGATAGACTGAGGGCCCTGTGTATCCTACGAGGATAGACTGAGGGCCCTGTGTATCCTACGAGGATAGACTGAGGGCCCTGTGTATCCTACGAGGATAGACTGAGGGCCCTGTGTATCCTACGAGGATAGACTGAGGGTCTCAAAACTCTAGACCGTTGCGTAAGCCACTAGGCCAGCTAGCTTCAATAAGATTCATCCAACTAGTTGGATGAATCTTATTGAAGCTAGCTGGCCTAGTGGCTTACGCGATGGTCTAGAGTTTTGAGACTCTCTGACCGCGGGTTCGAACCCCACCCGTGGTATGGTTTGATAGACTGAGGGCCCTGTGTATCCTATGAGGATAGACTGAGGGCCCTGTGTATCCTATGAGGATAGACTGAGGGCCCTGTGTATCCTATGAGGATAGACTGAGGGCCCTGTGTATCCTATGAGGATAGACTGAGGGCCCTGTATCCTATGAGGATAGACTGAGGGCCCTGTGATCCTATGAGGATAGACTGAGGGCCCTGTCATCCTATGAGGATAGACTGAGGCCCTGTCTATCCTATGAGGATAGACTGAGGGCCCTGTCTATCCTATGAGGATAGACTGAGGGCCCTGTCTATCCTATGAGGATAGACTGAGGGCCCTGTCTATCCTATGAGGATAGACTGAGGGCCCTGTCTATCCTATGAGGATAGACTGAGGGCCCTGTCTATCCTACGAGGATAGATTGAGGGCCCTGAATCTGCACTCTCTAGAAAGGTGTAGAATTAGGGGGATATGATTGAGGTGTATAAATAGAAAATAGGAATAAATAAAGGGGATGTAAATAGCGTGCTAAAAATATCTAGCCAAGACAGGACTTGCAGCAATGGATTTAAGTTGGAAAAATTCAGATTCAAGAAGGATATAGGAAAGCACTGGTTTGGTAAGAGAGTTGTGGATGAGTGGAACAAACTCCCGAGTACCGTCATAGAGGCCTAAACTTTGTGTAGTTTTAAAAATAGGTTAGATAAATACATAAGTGGGTGTGAATTGGACCTGACTACCTTATGCTAGTAGGTCTGATGCTTTGCTCCTTCCTTAAATGAATGTGACCTGACTTGACTAGGTTGGGTCATTGGCTTAAGCCAGTAGGAGACTTGCATCGCATGGGCCAGTAGGCCTGCTGCAGTGTTCCTTCTTATGTGTAGTTATTAGGTTAGAAACAATTTCCTAGAAGGAGCAGTGAATAAGTTCTAAATAATTTATGCTTAACATTAATGGAGTTAATATCTCATAATTTTTTTTTTCATATTTTTTTGGGAGGACAAATTTTTGCCAGCCTATTAGGAAATAATCTGATTCCTGACAAATGTCCTGGACTAATATGGGGTGACACTTACCATTCCTCAGCCTTAAACTCGGATATTTTATAAGACTGCTACGTCATAAGGGATTAAGAATTGATAATTTATGGTTATTGCATTACAGTGGACCCTCGGTTAACGAAATTAATCCGGTCCAGGAGCTATTACTTAATCTGAATCTTTCGTTATCTGAAACCTTATTTCCCATAAGAAATAATGTAAATACAATTAATTCGTTCCACAAAAAAATAATCACTCAAAATAAAAAAAAATAACATTTACTTACCTTTATTGAAGAGACTTGCAGGCATCTGGAAGATATAGATGATGATTGGAGCAGGGTGTTAGTGGTTGGAAGGGAATCCCCTCCAAAGGACTTCAGGTAACAAGTCCCTCTCTGGGGTTACTTCCCTTCTTGGTCTTTTAATACCACTAGGACCAGCTTGAGAGTCACTAGACCCCTGCCTGGTAAAGTAACTGTCCACAGTCCTCTGTTTCTGGCGACTCTTCAACACTTTTCTGAAGTACAACATGGCTCTGTCACTGAAGTGGCTGCACAGAAGGCTCATTTCAGCTTGCTTAGGGTGGTATCTTTCAACAAATGTCTGCAACTCATTCCACTTTGTACACATCTCCTTAAGCACTGAAGAAGGCACCTCCTTATCTCTCTCTCTCTCTCCTCCTTTGAAGCAATAACCTCAGCTGTGGTCTGTTGCTGTTCCAGATGAAGCTCTTGCAGCTCTTCAGTTGTTAGCTCTACCCTGTGCTCCTCCACCAACTCTTCCACATCCTCACCACTCACCTCCAACCCCAGGCTGTTCCCCAATTCCACAATATCTTCCACAACATGTTCCACAACAGGCACTCAGACGTACACCACTCTCATATTTTTCTATGATTTCCTTCTTCAGTTCGATGGTGTTCCTCACTCTCTTTACCACAGGGGTGCCACTAGGAAGCTTCTTTGGACCCATGGTGACTTATTTCACAGTGGCAATAACTA
This sequence comes from Cherax destructor, assembly GCA_009830355.1. Classification (NCBI taxonomy): domain Eukaryota; kingdom Metazoa; phylum Arthropoda; class Malacostraca; order Decapoda; family Parastacidae; genus Cherax; species Cherax destructor. The sequence goes on from WNWK01004781.1 coordinate 24,478, forward strand.
AACCACCAAAAAAGACACCAAATATATTGTGAATCTTTGAAAGAACGCGCTAGGTAATGTTCTCTCAATGGTAAACAACGCTTCACTGGCGTCCTGCGCTTGCGCGGAGCAGGCGGACACGTCTAATACCTTTCGGTAACCGAGGAATTTTTCGCTAACCGATTACGAAAAAAGCTTTAGGTTTCCGAAGCTTTCGTTAACGGGACCTTTCGTTAACCGAGGGTCCACTGTACATGAATTCTGAGTTTACACACACAGGCAGTTTATTTAGGTACAGTTACTCAAGTTTAGGTGATTACAAGTTTAGGGAACACTGTATCAACATCCGGGGTGCCAGACTATTCAACATCTTACCAGAAGATATCAGAAACACGGCTGGAACCAGTGTAGAAGCCTTCAAGAGGAAACTGGACAAGTATCTTCACCAGGTGCCAGATCAACCAGGCTGTGATGGATATGTGGGGCAGCAGGCCTCCAGTAGCAACAGCCTGGTTGACCAGGCAAGCACCAGACAAGCCTGGCCCATGGCCAGGCTCCGAGAGTAGTGAAACTCAAAATTCTTCAAAGGTATATCAAAGGTATTATCATTACTAATGCACTGGTCTGGAGTTTTACAACTCACTAGTTGCGAGTTTAATTCCCGCCTGTACCGTGGTTTGTTTACACTTATAATTCATAGTAGCATATACACAACCCACACATGGGAGAAAGAAATATACAAAGTTTTGGTCTGACTTGGACCATAAACTAGTCACACTAAGGTCCAAGTCAGACCAAAACGTTGTCATAAGCATCATTCACCTATGTGCGGGTTATTTGTGTTTTGTTCCAGTCATAGTATTGTGCCTTTTTGTTCTTCATAGCAGCAGATGAGTAAATTACCAAGCATACCCCAAAAAAAAGCCAGTGACTTATCTCTATTTTCTTTGTTTCATCACAAAGTTTCTACCTTTAGCAATACACATTTGTTATATTTAGTATTGTATAATTTCATTATTTTAGACAGCTGTCTCAGAGACTTATTATACTAGGAGTTTCTTTTAAGAACTTTATCTAATTGTGTCTTGATTTTCTCTAGTTTGCTGGTCTAGGCTTGGACGGACGAGACCACACTGGTCAACGTGGAGGTGGGCGCGGGGGCCGGGGAGGAGGCCGCTACGTTCCCCCTCATCTACGAAATCGACTAGAGGATAATCCCCCACAGCCACCACCAGGTGAGGACGCCTCAGAAGTTGGTCAGTATCAATTATTCAGTTTTTTTGTGATACAGTATAGGTATTTGTGGCTTATTAATTTGGTTTAAACTGATGATGGCAAGTAAATACTTTTATTCAGATCACAAGAAGAGTCATCCTAGCACTGTTTGATCCTGCTGGAAATCATCAATATACATTAGGACAATTTTAAAATGTAGGGAAAATGATTTATCTCCCAGTCAGCTATTCATATTGTTTAAAGTGAAGCATAGACCACAAATATGTATGTACAGTAATTAAAAAAAAAAAATTAAAACTGTTGATATTTTTAATTGACAGGTGCATTCTGCACCCAGTCATTTAATTTTACATAAGGTACAACCTCTGTAAACTTATTACTGATGATTGTGTGTGAATGCAGAAAATAGCTCAATTATGTGATTAGGTAGAAATAATATATAGGGATGAAAGATTAAAAGAATGGAGTGTGGAGGTAGTGAAGGTGTTTAGGTATTTGGAAAGGGATATATCAACAGCTTGGTTTATGAAGGTTTGAATCGTTTAATGGTCCAAGGAACATTATTACCTGGGTAAATCTCGAAAGAGATGAGGGGAGGAAAGTTGTGGGAGCATCGAGGAATAAGTGTGTAGATATTTGACAATGCAAGGTGATGGTAATGCTTTTATTAAGAATGTGAAGCATAGTATTTGAATGTGCACTGAGGCGGTGTAAAAAACATGCAGAGAATAAGAAATTAGTTGGCAGTGTGGTGATATTTAAGGATTAATTAAAAAAAATAGTAAGGTTGGTCATGAATGAATAATGGAAGACAGGTTGATTAAAAAGGGTGGATAAAAGATGGTATAGTGGATATCCAAGGAATTGTTAGCAGGCATCCATCTGTACAGTGTTGAGATGTAGGGAACTGAGCTTCCAGCAGCATGTAATGCCCTATTTTTAATTACGTATTTGTATCTGCGGGAGCAGAGCTATGCATGTTGTGTCCCATCTTTAGTAGTTTTTCATCATATAATTTTTAAATTCCTTATGGTTATATTACACGTGTACGCTCAAATGTATAAGTGCATTATTTCCACCCATCCTTTAGACTGTAGGCACCACCTCCCAACTCTAGAACTCAGACCCTTCATTGCTCTCATTCCAACAACACATCAAACCCTTAAAACTGCCCATCTCCACTGTTCTAGCATATACAGTGGTACCCCGACTTACGATATTTTTTCATTCCAGAATGCTGTTCAAGTGCCATTACCAAACGAATTTATCTCCATAAGAAATGATGTAAAATAGACTAGTCCTTTTAGACCCCCAAAATTACACTTACAAAAGCATTTAAAAAAATAAACTTACATAAAAGGGTGAGTTTGGGGACCATCGTAAGTCGGGGTACCACTGTACACTGTGTACTGGATGCTCTAAGATCCTACCACTTAAAATTTTCACACCCTCCAACCCTTCCTGGTAAGACTCAACTCCTCTCATCTCAGATTATGTACTGTACCCTTCTGGTCATTCTGGTCTGCTCCATCCTCTGTAAATGCCCAGATCACCTCAGCAATCCTGCTCTCTGAATCATACACACCTCACATATACCCATATATCTTTTAATTTCCGTGGTTTAAATTCTTTGCATACGTATTTTAGAAATTATACAGGTCAGCCATCACTAATCCAGCAATCGGTAATCCAGTTCCATCAGTAATCTGGCACTAATTTTGGCTAGCATAATTCCAATTTCTTTTTCTCCATTTATTGTTATAACCTGCTCACTTTTAGCCCTAGCCTTGGTTCCAACAAATAAAAGAAAGGCTTCTCGTGTAAAGTACATACACCGTACATTGCCCATAAAAGATAAGGTGGCTTTGAAGCCACTGTCGGTCGCCATGAGCTCAGCTCACTCAGATAAGCAGTGACTCGTAAATATGATCCTACATATGAGAGAATAGGTCTGTGTGGTAAGTGTGCTCTATATAAAAAAAATCCTGCAGCACAGTGCGTGAGAAAAAAACTGCGACCGTGGTGTAAAACAGTGAGTTTGCTGTGTATTTTCTTATGGTTTTTATGGTTGTACAGTGGTACCTCTACTTACGAGCAAAATTCGTTCCAGTCGGCTATTCAAGTGCTGATACCGAAGGAATTTTTTCCCATAAGAAATAATGAAATGAAAATTAGGTTAATCCATTTGAGACCCCCAAAAATACACTTATAAAAGCACCTACAAAAATACACTTACATAATTGTTCGAGTTTTGAGCTGCTCGTAAGTATAGGTACCACTGTATTCTTGTTTTTTGGGTCTCATTTGATAGAATGGAAGATATATTACAGAAATAGATATGATTTTGATTGGTTTCACAACGAAAAGTACGTACCTTGAAATTGAGCTCAAATTATTGGAATGTTCGATTTTTGCCGATGTTCAAGAGTAAACAAATGCACCATCCAATACGTGTCCAACTGGCCAATCTAATACAGTGGAACCCCGAGTTTCGAACACCTTGGCAATCGAACAAATCGAGTTTCAAACGCTTTTTTCCGAACAAATTTTGTCCCGACCATCGAACGCGTCCTGTTTTTCGAGCAAGTGCGTATGAGACCTGTCAGCTCAGGTGCTTGCGCGCCTCGCCGTGCAGGCGTCGTGAGCCAGTCTAGCGTTGTTTACCCTTGAGTGAACATTACCCTGCACTCTCATCCAAACATTTCACAATTTAATTACAAATTGTGTTTGGAGCTTGTTCATTAGGTGTGACTGTGAAATAAGCTACCATGGGTCGCAAGAAAGTTCCTAGTGGTACCCCTGTGGTAAAGAAAGTGAGAAACACCATAGACATGAAGAAGGAAATTATACAAAAATACGAGAGTAGTGTGCGAATTTCCGAGCTTGCAAAGATACTACTATATGGCAAAAACAAGTCAACTATCGGTTCTATCCTGGCAAAGAAAGAACAAATCAAGGAAGCTGATGTTGCAAAAGGTGTTGATATGCTAACCAAAAATAGACCACAAATAGTCAACAATGTTGAGAAATTGTTGTTGGTGTGGATCAAGGATAAAGAGTTAGCGGGTGATAGTGTGTCGGAGACAATCATTTGTGAAAAGGCAAGGCAGTTGCATGCCAATCTTGCAAAGAAAATGCCTGGAACCAGTGCCAACAGAGGCTGGTTTGACAGATTTAAGAAGTGTAGTGGCATTCACAATGTGGTAAGGCATGGTGAGGCTGCCAGTTCAGACAAACGTGCGGCTGAAAATTTCATAAACGAGTTTCAGGACTACATAAAGACTGAAAATTTGAAACCCGAACAAGTGTTCACTTGTGACGAAACAGGCCTGTTTTGGAAGAAAATGCCCAACAGGACCTCATTACTCAGGAGGAAAAGGCACTGCCAGGACACAAGCCTATGAAAGACAGGCTAACTCTGTCTTATGTCCTTTTGTGCTTAATGCTAGTGAGGGATTTTAAAGTGAAGCCTTTAGCTTTGGTTATAATCACTCAGAAAAAATTTCCCAGTGTGTTCAAGAAACACAATGTCGTCAAGAATAGATTGTGTGTCTTGTGGAGAGCTAGTCAGAATGCATGGGTCACAAGGCAACTTTTAAGTGAGTGGATCCATGGAGTGTTTGGCCCCAGTGTGAAAAAATACCTACAGGAAAAGGATTTAAACCCCAAGTGCCTCCTGTTACAGGACAATGCTCCTGCACATCCTCCAAACTTGTAAGACCTACTGTGTGACGACTTCAGTTTTATAAAAGTGAAGTTCTTGCCTCCTAACACCACTCCTCTCCTCCAGCCCATGGACCAGCAGGTCATTTGTAACTTCAAAAAACTATACACAAAAGCAGTGTTTGAAAAGTGCTTTGAAGTGACCTCGGACACTGAATTGACCCTTAGAGAGTTCTGGAAGCATCTCTTCAATATCTACAACTGCATAGGCCTTATAGGTAAGGCTTGGAATGGAGTGACTTCCAGGACTTTGAACTCTGCTTGGAGACCATTGTGGCCAGGTTGTGTCCAACAGAGGGATTTTGAAGGGTTTGAGGCTGTCCCTGACCCTGCCAACCCTGTGCCTGTTGTGGAAGGTATTGTGGCATTGGGCAAATCCCTGGGTTTGGAGGTGAGTCGCGAGGATGTGGAAGAGTTGGTGGAGGATCACAGGGTAGAGCTAACAACTGATGAGCTGCAAGAGCTGGAACTGGAACAGCGTCAGACCAGAGTTGAGGCTATTGCTTCACAGGAGGAGGAGGAGGAGGAGGAAGAGGGACTGGTTGTGAGGTGCCTTCTTCAGAGATTAAGGAGATTTGTGCAATGTGGAATAGGGTGCAGGCATTTGCTGAAAAATACCACCCTGAGCAAGCTGAAACAAGCCAAATCAGCAACATGTTCAGTGACAAAACAATGTCCCACTTCAGGCAAATCTTAAAGAGGCACCAGAAACAGAGGACTCTGGACAGTTATTTTGTGAGACAGGGGTCCAGTGACTCTCAAGCTGGTCCTAGTGGGATTAAAAGACAAGAAGTAACCCCAGAGAGGGACTGTTACCTGAAGTCCTTATGGAGGGGGATTCCCCTTCCAAACACTAAGCCCTCCCTCCCTCACTCCTCCTCCCTATCTTCCATATGCCATCAACAATCTTCAATAAAGGTAAGTAAAAATGTTATTTTATAATTCTTCTGTGTATGTAGAACTATAATTAATCTCATTAAAATGAGATATAAACAACTATTGGAGGATAGATGGGCTAGTGAGAGTGTAGGCAATGGGGTCGAAGATGTATGGGGTAGATTTAAAAATGTAGTGTTAGAGTGTTCAGCAGAAGTTTGTGGTTACAGGCGAGTGGGTGCGGGAGGGAAGAGGAGCGATTGGTGGAATGATGATGTAAAGAGAGTAGTAAGGGAGAAAAAGTTAGCATATGAGAGGTTTTTACAAAGTAGAAGTGATGCAAGGAGGGAAGAGTATATGGAGAGAAAAAGAGAGGTTAAAAGAGTGGTGAAGCAATGTAAAAAGAGAGCAGATGAGAGAGTGGGTGAGATGTTATCAGCAAATTTTGTTGAAAATAAGAAAAGTTTTGGAATGAGATTAATAAGTTGAGGAAGCCTAGAGAACAAATGGATTTGACAGTTAAAAATAGGAGAGGAGAGTTATTAAATGGAGAGTTAGAGGTATCGGGAAGATGGAGAGAATATTTTGAGGAGTTGTTAAATGTTGATGAAGACAGGGAAGCTGTGATTTCGTGTGTAGGGCAAGGAGGAATAACATCTTGTAGGAGTGTGGAAGAGCCAGTTGTGAGTGTAGGGAAGTTCGTGAGGCAGTGGGTAGAATGAAAGGGGGTAAGGCAGCTGGGATTGATGGGATAAAGATAGAAATGTTAAAAGCAGGTGGGGATATAGTTTTGGAGTGGTTGGTGCTATTATTTAATAAATGTATGGAAGAGGGTAAGGTACCTAGGGATTGGCAGAGAGCGTGTATTGTTCCTTTGTATAAAGGCAAAGGGGACAAAAGAGAGTGCAAAAATTATAGGGGAATAAGTCTGTTGAGTATACCTGGTAAAGTGTATGGTAGAGTTATTATTGAAAGAATTAAGAGTAAGACAGAAAGTAGGATAGCAGATGAACAAGGGGGCTTTAGGAAAGGTAGGGGGTGTGTAGACCAAGGTGAACAGTATTTGGATAAGGGTAAAGATGTTTTTGTGGCATTTATGGATTTGGAAAAGGCGTATGATAGGGTAGATAGGGGGGCAATGTGGCAGATGTTGCAGGTGTATGGAATAGGAGGAAGGTTACTGAAAGCAGTGAAGAGTTTTTATGAGGATAGTGAGGCTCAGGTTAGAGTGTGTAGGAGGGAAGGGGACTATTTCCCAGTAAAAGGTGGGCCTTAGACAAGGATGTGTGATGTCACCGTGGTTGTTCAATATATTTATAGATGGGGTTGTAAGAGAAGTGAATGCGAGGGTCTTGGCAAGAGGTGTTGGGCTAAAAGATAAAGAAGCAAATACAAAGTGGGAGTTGTCACAGTGGCTTTTTGCTGATGACACTGTGCTTTTGGGAGATTCTGAAGAGAAGTTGCAGAGGTTGGTGGATGAATTTGGTAGGGTGTGTAAAAGAAGAAAATTGAAAGTGAATATAGGAAAGAGTAAGGTGATGAGGATAACAAAAAGAATAGGTGACGAAAGATTGGATATCAGATTGGAGGGAGAGAGTATGGAGGAGGTGAATGTATTCAGATATTTGGGAGTGGACATGTCAGCAGATGGGTCTATGAAGGATGAGGTGAATCATAGAATTGATGAGGGAAAAGGGTGAGTGGAGCACTTCGGAGTCTGTGGAGACAAAGAACCTTGTCCATGGAAGTAAAGAGGGAATGTATGAGAGTATAGTTATACCAACGCTCTTATATGGGTGTGAAGCATGGGTGATGAATGTTGCAACGAGGAGAAGGCTGGAGGCAGTGGAAATGTCATGTCTGAGGTCAATGTGTGGTGTGAATATAATGCAGAGAATTCGGAGTTTGGAAATTAGGAGGAGGTGCGGGATTACCAAAACGATTGTCCAGAGAGCTGAGGAGGGGTTGTTGAGGTGGTTTGGACATGTAGAGAAAATGGAACGAGACAGAGTGACTTCGAGAGTGTATAAATCTGTAGTGGAGGGAAGGCGGGGTAGGGGTCGGCCTAGGAAAGGTTGGAGGGAGGGGTAAAGGAAGTTTTGTGTGCGAGGGCTTGGACTTCCAGCAAGCATGTGTGAGCGTATTTGATAGGAGTGAATGGAGGCATATGGTTTTTAATACTTGACGTGCTGTTGGAGTGTGAGCAAAGTAACATTTATGAAGGGATTCAGGAAAACCGGCAGGCCGGACTTGAGTTCTGTAGATGGGAAGTACAGTGCCGGCACTCTGAAGGAGGAGTGTTAATGTTGCAGTTTTATAACTGTAGTGTAAAGCACCCCTCTGGCAAGACAGTGATGGAGTAAATGATGATGAAAGTTTTTCTTTTTCGGGCCACCCTGCCTTGGTGGGAATCGGCCGATGTGTTAATAAATAAAAAATAATATGTATTTTTTTGTATATATATTTTTGGGTTTCTGGAACGGATTAATTGTATTTCCATTATTTCTTATGGGAAATAGTGATTCAACTTTCGAACGTTTTGAGTTGAGAACTAGCTCCTGGAACGGATTATGTTCGAAACTCGGGGTTCCACTGTACGCAGTCACGAATGGGTTGACATTATTTATACAATTGCAGTGGACCCCCGAGTAACAAACAAAATTCATTCCAGAAGCCTGCTCAAGTGCCATTACCGAACGAATTTACTCCCTTAAGAAATAATGTCAAGTAGGTTAGTCCATTTCAGACCCCCAAAAATACACTTACAAAAGCACTTACAATATTATACTTACATAATTGTACGATTTCCAGGGTGTTCGTAACTCGGGGGTCCACTGTATTACAATAATGCAGTAGTCTGCATAACAGTAAATCTTCTATTTTTTTGTGTGAATAAAAATTAAAAATGGAAAGCAAGCGTTATATATGAGGGGCCTGGAGACGTGGCTAATAAACAGAGAAAATGTTATTTTAGTGCTAGGAATGTCTGCATTGTTTATTCTGGACCCTACTTTGAAATTGGCATCTTTTGAAATTTGTGTGAAATTGGCCAAATTACTGATTTCTGACCACTTTTGGGTAGTTGATGTAGGTGAATGGGCGGTTTCTTGTACTCGATCAACAGAATAGAAGGAATACTAGTGAAATAGCTGTGCATTTGATAGACTGGAACGATGGAATGGGCCAAAAATAGAGTGTATAGTGGGTAAAATCGCTGATGCATAAATATCGCCGTTGGGTTAAATATATTCTAACCTAAGCACTCTGTAATCCTGCAAAATTACTAATCCGGCACCTTACAGGTCCCGATGATGCCGAATTAGTAATGACCAACCTGTGTTTTACCGTGCCTTGATAGGAAATGGCTACAGTGGACCCCCGAGTTTCGTAAAAACTTTACTCTTGAAGTCTGCTCAAGTGCCATTACCGAACGAATTTACTCCCTTAAGGAAAAATTTCACGTAGGTTAGTCTATTTCAGACCCCCAAAAATACACTTCCACAAGAACTTACAAAATTATACTTACATAATTGCACGATTTCCGGGGTATTCGTTAACCGAGGGTCCACTGTATTATGTAATTTTTTTTAATTGCACTCTTGTTAGTTGTGACCAATTGGGCATGGTACAGTAGTCACCACAGTCTTCTGCATGTGAATATAAAATGTGTCAGTACAGATATGCTAAGTTTTGCAACTGTTCATTAAGTACAGTGAATCCTCTCATTAATAAACTAATAGGGGGAGGGAGGTATACGATATTACCGATTGTCCGAACCATCCGAATTATGAAATGTTTCGTGATCGTCCCTTTGTTTTCTGAGCTAGTGGACTCTGTTCACTGATCCAGAAGACAACTGGACACTAAGAATACAGTTATTGTAGCTTGTAGTATTACAGTACAGGCATACCTCACTAATTTGTCGGGTTAGATTTCAAATCGCCGCCATACAGCGAACATTGCTTTAAAGCAAATCACAGCTTTCATTTGCCAGTGGATATAAGAGCCTAAAAACATATTTACACTATCATGTATTAAGTGTGCATTAGCACTAGGCCTAAAAAATAAAAGAGATGCAAAAGTAAAACTAAATAAAACAAAAATTGAAAATTGTCTAAAAAACCATCTTAAGAGCAAGGCAAGAGCTGAAAATAAACATGAATATAATTGAAAAGCGTCGTATTAGTGAAATGCTCCAAAGCGAGCGCCATATTAACAAGGTATGCCTGTGCTTTACTTCATGGAAATTTTATAGTACCATACATAATTTACAGTAAATTTATTTATCTTTTTGTGGTGGAGAAATGAGGTGTAAACTGCCATGATCAAGAGTGACGATTCACAATAACTTTTACTCCAAGTCAGAGGAGCTGTAAAACTCTCTTAACACCACATTCATCACATACCCGTGCCTCTGAGATACTAGACTTGATCCTGTTTGTTAAAGTTCTGCTTAAAACTGAGAACCACACATTTCTTCTTAGCATCATCACTTGCTTTAGAAACCACTGCTACTTGAGTTTGACTTTTGTTAATAAAATCACACAAACGACACAATCCAGGGAAAGTTAAAGCCTGAATATTAAGTGTGAGCACAAATAATGACTGTGTGGGCGGCCAGCTCGTCAGGCAGCAGTGAAAACAGTCTCAGCTTCATACATCACCCTTAAAAAAAAAAAAAGAATGTAAAGATAAACCCATATGCAGTACTCTACTGCGAACAAATTTCACAGGGGTCCACTGTACAGTGGACCCTCGGTTTTCGTTGAAAATTCTTTCCAGAATGCTGTTTGAGTACCATTACCGAACAAATTTGTTCCCATAAGGACAAATGTTAATTAGATTAGTCGTTTCAGAACCCCAAAAATACATTTACAAAACCTCTTACAAAAATACATTTACATAATTGTTCGAGTTTGGAGGTGAACGAAAACCGAGGGTTCCACTGTACTTTAGGAGACAGCCGGACACTGTCGCTACGGACAAAATCTGGAATTGTGGACTTTTTTTTCATTTTATCCGATGCTTCCATTTTTTGCCCGAAATTGCTGAAATCTGTTAATGAGAGGTTTTACTGTATAACCCCTTTTGTATTTTTCACATTAATAAAGCTACTTTACCTTTTTTTATTGTTTTTTTTTACCCTATGTTTTTTCTTTCCTTTTCTTTCTCTTTTCTCTTTCTTTTTCTCTTTTTTTTTTATTTACCCAGGAAATTTACATGGTTTAGTTCAGTGTTCCAACTGTTATTTACAATCTAAGATCTGTTAACTGCATTAGCTGTTTCTTTTTCACTCACTTTGTCTTTCTCTTTTTATCTTTCCTCTCTTTCTCTAATATTCTTCTTTCTCTTTTTTTTCCCCTTTTCCTACCCCTTGCTTCTCTCTTATTGCTTCCTACTTATCTTTACTCTTTCATCTCTTTTTATCTTTCCTCTCTTTCTCTAATATTTTTCTTTCTCTTTTTTTCCCCCTTTTCCTACCCCTTGCTTCTCTCTTATTGCTTCCTACTTATCTTTACTCTTTCATCTCTTCTTTTCTTTCCTACTGTTCATAATCCATGTAGTCCGGTTCTTCATTTTATTTTAAGAAAGAATGCTCTAGTGTGTAAGTCTCCTCAGCAGATTTCTGTATGTCTGCCATCAATCACAATGCCACCCATTCTTTAAATTTTTATTTCTTGGAGACTAATCATAGATTTTATTAATTTTGCACAAAAATTGTGTAAGATTTTCTTAAATTGTACAAAATGTTGTCATGTACATGTCCTCATATTTACTCTGAGCATGTTTATTGTAGTTTCATGTTTTTATTTTATTGCTCATTTTGGTTACAGTATATAATTTATAGTGCAATATATAACTTGTTTGAATATTATTTGCCATAAAACCTTTTTTTCTTATGATGAAAGCTTCTTATAATTCTGCATTTTCTTTGTGTATTTATATTTCACTTTAAAACTCTTTTCGAGAGCATAGTATAGTTTGTCCAATAAGGATTGCAGATTGCCATGTATTGCATCCTTTTGGCAGATACTTCAGATAGGAATTCTAGGGACGGTTTCGGAAGTTGGTATGGTCCCCGCAGTTTCCAGAACTCTGGCCGTAGCTGGGACCAGGACAGAGATAGAGACAGGGACAGAGATCAGTTCGGCAGCAGTAAGTTGTACATTAAGGGTGAAGGTTTGGGAGATTGACAGTGCCTCTTGTCTTGGTGTAGAATGTGTGTGTGCAGATTGTGCATCGGCTTGTGACATAACTCGCTCACTCACCTGTTTGCTCTGCAAGCCTCTGAGCTCACTATTAGCTAGTAATGTAAATAGTGTAGTCTCAATGTGTGGTACCACAAAACAGTTTGCACCTGTAATGGAGTAGTGGAGGTATAGCTGTGTAAGAACACACATACACAGGTTAGTCAGTAACACACTAGCAAGTAATGGTCTAGAGTGAGGGGTGCACAAATGTTAAGTTCTAGTTATTTTAAATTATTGTAATATGGTGGGTAGGGATATTAATAACTGGCCATATATGTGGTCAAAAACAAACCCAGTAGAACTAAATTACTTAGGTGTAAAGAGGTAGCCCAAGAGCTAGAACTGAACCTTCCCTTCACCTCTACTTCCATCCCCCCCACTACTATCCTCACCACCAAACATGCAGTGCAGCGTAATTCACTGGAGAGAGCATTCAGCTCACAATCACAAGGTCCCGGATTTGATTCCCTGTCACGGAGAAATATTTGGGCAAGTACTCTTGCATCCCCAGTGCTCTAGCCTATCTGGCAGTAACAATAGGTACCTGTGTGTGTTAGACAACATAAGTAGCATCCAGGGGGGAAAATGTTAGAAAATTCCAGTCCTGCTGGACTGTCATGTCATATATAAAAAAAAACTCCAGTCCTGTAACAAAAGTCCAGTACCTGCTGGAAGTTTTCAAGTGTTGAGTAAAATTTGTCAGTGTTCCTAACAATGTTGTAATTAAAAAAAACACAAACTAATATTTTTTGTATTAATTTATTATACGTACACTTACTCCCAGCATACATAAGGGGGATTACCAGTAAACTGCTGGCTGTTTTCAAGAGGGAGCTGGACAAACACCTAAAGTCAGTACCTGACCAGCCAGGCTCTTGTTTGTACGTTGGATTGCGTGTGGCCAGCAGTGACAGCCTGGTTGAACAGGTCCTGCTCCACTGTGAGGTATTGTCATGGACCAGGCCATGGGGGCGTTGACATCCGGAACACCCTCCGGGTATACCTGTAGTAGTGATGTCTGGAGAAGGCAATCGGGTTCAATACACACAAAAGGATGGATCCTTGAATTAAAATAATACCCCCCGCCCCCTTGAGGAAGAAATTGTGTTAATAGATGCAAACATTACTTGTAAATAGCTATTGTATTTAATGAAGTACACATGTACTAATACTAATTGCCTAATTGTACATAGCTTATTGTAGTTAAACCAAATCTGGCGCATGTAAGTGTAAGGTTGGGTTAGTATTATTTCCCATCAAAGGAATACTAATTTCATGATGTACAGACAATATTTAGTTATGGCAGAAAGTTAAACAGTTTTCTACTTATAATCTTTGTCTAGTTGGCAGACTGCCTGAAGCAGCATAGTATACTGTGCTGTATTTTATCCTGTACTCTATTCTATCTGCTAATGGTGTGTTATCGTTGGTCTACAATACTGACCAGGTGGTAAATATGACATAAAACATTTGGGTATATTAATTGCCAAAATATTTTGCCTTCATGACAAACTTCTTCAGTCTGATACAGATGAATGCAGCACTGAAACCAGTAGTAGTAGTAGTATTGATGTAATCAGTTTGTCACCCTTGGTGGGGTCACTCCCTCAAGCCTGAAGCTTAGGCAAGTGGTCAAACCTTGTATAGTATTTAAAATAGAGATGAGATGAAACAGCTGGAGTTGTCACAGGTGAGCATGGAAGTACCATAGGTCACGTTTACCAGATGTTTAGCAGAAGACTTCAACCTTACTAAGATACTATGGTGTTGCTGCTGTATTATACAAGTGTCTTATTATTGATAGCATACAATACTGACAAGTTAATAAATAATGCACATTTGCAACACTTGGGTGTCTATTGGTGAAATGTTTCTCTTGCACAACAGCCTGTTGAACAGACAAAATATTATGGCAATAAAGATATCTAAGTGTTGCAAAGGTGTTTTATTTATCACAGTGGTTTTAGGGATTATCTCCTCCTAAGATTGGTAGATGGTTAATATAGTATACAGTACAACCCAACTTTACTGCCATTTTCACTTTGTCCCATCAGTTTATCTCTTCTCCATTTCTTACCATTCTACAACTAAAAATCTTTACAGTACATACTGGCACCACACAAGTCTACACCATATCTTTTTAATATTACACAAAACTAGTTGACATTGATACCCATTAGAATTGAAACTTTAAAAATTCTAGAAGATGGAAATCAGAGAGTTATAAAAGAAAGGTGATTTTTGAAGGAGTGAGGCATTTTCTGACTACAGGAGAATGCTGTGAAGTATTCATAAAAGAATTGAACTAGAAAATAAAAAAAAATGAACTGCAGAATCCAAACACAAACTTGCATCTAGTACCCGCAGGGAAATGGAGGTTGGGAGACCCCAACGATTCAGCTAGTTACATTTGAGGCAAAAACGAGGAACGGGAGAACATGATAACAAGTGTATAACCCTGTAGCAGTGAACAGGAAGGCTGGGTGAAGATAAAAAAAAAATTCTTTAGATGTGGAGAGAATCAAACACATTTTTTAATAAACATAGATAGCAACCAAGGTAAAGACAGAAAAAAAACTACTTCAGTCACACCAGGAAAAAATGTATTACAAAGGATCAAGTCAAAACAATAAGAAAAGAGGTGGGTAACAAAAAAGGCACAATACCGTGACTGGAACAATACACACACAACCCGCACATAGAAAAGAGGAGCTTACGACGTTGTTTCGGTCCGACTTTTACCATTTACAAAGTCACACTAACACAAAGGACAGGTGGAAGGGGTTATATATAGGCAGGCAGATGGGGGAGGGCACAAGAAAGTGGTGGAGGGGTAATAGTGGAAGTAGTAGTAGTAGTGGAGTCAGTCATATTCTAGGAAAGGAGCACTGCAATGAAGCTGGCGGCCCGCATAGGGAAAGGACAAGAACACAGAGGGAAAAAATGAAAATAAAATAAAGAAGGACAAATACAAGACAAAAGAAAAGAAAGAAAACCCAGAGGAGAAAGAAGAAAGAGGAGAAGGGGGAAGAGATAGAAGGAATCAGGTTAAGTCACAGGTGTTCTGAAGTTTGGAGCATTTAACAAAGCCAGGGCTAAAATTCATACAGGGAAAGTTGTGTATAAGGGAGGATTCAACCAGACGGCGACTGTGGAAGTTGGACGTAGGGTAGACAGTTTTAGCAGAAGACCAATCAATAGGATGACTGTGATCTCTGACATACAGAAAAGAGCATTATATTAGTATCGGCAAGCCTAACACTTTTTGTGCTCCCTAAGTCTGTCAGAAAGAGATCGGCCAGTTTCTCCAATGTACTGAAGAGGACAGGAGGAGCAAGATATAGAGTAGACACCAGGAGAATCTATAGAGGGAGGGGAGGTATGAATTAGATTAGTGCGAAGAGTGTTAGTCTGGCGAAAGGTAAGTTTGATGTCTAAGGAACGGAGAGAGTTGTTGAGTTTAGAGAGACCAGACTCTGCTTTCTCTCGTGCCAAACGGACTTTCTTCTCTCCTAAACCCTCTACTCCTGGGAACTCTCCTGTCCTCTGCATTCCTTACATCTCTGGTCTCTCTAATCTCAACAACTCTCTCCGTTTCTTAGACATCAAACTTACCTTTCGCCAGACTAACACTCTTCGCACTAATCTAGTTCAAACCTCCCCTCCCTCTATAGATTCTCCTGGTGTCTACTCTATTTCTTGCTCCTGTCCTCTTCAGTACTTTGGAGAAACTGGCCGATCTCTTTCTGACAGACTTAGGGAGCACAAAAATAGTGTTAAGCTTGCCGACACTAATAATGCTCTTTTCTGTCATGTCAGAGATCACAGTCATCCTATTGATTGGTCTTCTGCTAAAACTGTCTACCCTACATCCAACTTTCACAGTCACCGTCTGGTTGAATTCTCCCTTATACACAACTTTCCCTGTATGAATCTTAGCCCTGGCTTTGTCTCTAGATGCTTTCCTCTCCCATTACATTGTTAAATGCTCCAAACTTCAGAACACCCATGACTTAACCTGATTCCTTCTATCTCTTCCCCCTTCTCCTCTTTCTTCTTTCTCCTCTGGGTTTTCTTTCTTTTCTTTTGTCTTGTATTTGTCCTTTATTTTATTTTAATTTTTTCCTCTGTGTTCTTGTCCTTTCCCTATGCGGGCCGCCAGCTTCATTGCAGTGCTCCTTTCCTAGAATATGACTGACTCCACTACTACTACTTCCACTATTACCCCTCCACCACTTTCTTGTGCCCTCCCCTGTCTGTCTGCCTATATATAACCCCTTCCACCTGTCCTTTGTGTTAGTGTGACTTTGTAAATAGTCCAAGTCGGACCAAAACGTCGTCGTAAGCTCCTCTTTTCTATGTGCGGGTTGTGTGTGTAAAAGAAGTGGGGACGGGAAATGAGAAAGGTGTATACAATAAGCTCGGTAAGTAAATTTATTTAGGCACAGGTACACACACGTACAATTATCATAGTGTAAATTACCTAGGATAAACTAAAAATATCAGACGAACCGACTCATTACCATTGGGGTCCTTGATTTCCACTGGGGTAGATTATTTCCGTGTTTGCAAATGAGACAGGGTCAGTACCCAAGGTAGAAAGGACAAGACAAGTACATACGTACAGTGGAACCAGTTTTTGTATGCCCCAACGTGCATGTAAAACCAGTTATTCTCCTTAAAATGTATTTTTTGTTAATATTTTTTGGGTGTCTGGAACGGATTAATTGGATTTACATTATTTCCTATGGGAAATATTATAAAAAATGCATTTTATAGAGAATAACTGTGGTTTTACACGCAAGCTGGGGCATACGAAAACCGAGGTTCCACTGTAGAACTATCAAGTATTAAAGCTGCTGATTAAGACGTAAGGAGGCTTTTGATTGAACTTGACAAACCTGACTAAATGTCACCAAGAAGCTGAGACATTGTGCATGCCACTAACAACAAACCTCAACTTCTTAACTGTTTAAAGTGCCAGACAACTTAAATGGTTACAAATGTGATATTCTAAAAACAATAGTTAAGGATCTTTAAACTGCATGTCCCAAATGAGTATAATATGCAATTTAAAAAAAAATATATAATGAAAGACTAAATTCCTATTATAGGACTTAAGAGGTCAGATGAGGAAGTAGTACGAGTGGACTGTGTATCACGACTGGTAGAATTGTACAAGGATCAGTGATGGGTACCACAGTATATTGTTCATAGTGTATACAGGTATTGGAAAAAATATACACAAATGCAGTATAATGCGATCCTTTATTGACTACGTTTTGTCCACACAGTGGGCTTTATCAAGTCACAAACAGATAAAGCCCACTGTGTGGGCAAAACGTAGTCAAGAAATTTGTGTCTATTTGTGTATTTTTCCATCATGTCAGCATTTTATACCATTGATCTCCACTGTATACAGGCATTAGTAGCATACAAAACTTGCTGAACTACTGGATATGCCTAACACTGTACTTCACAAGAGGGCAGACATATAAATGAAGTTTAAACCCAAGAAAAGCAAAGTTGCAAAGTTGGGGAAACAAAATGCCGAACCAATCCCTGAAGCTTGCATAAACAAAATATCAGAATCACACAAATTAAACTTGCTAAAATTAGTGTGGCATTCAGGAAGTTTAACAAAGACTTGTTCAAAACACATTTTACCTCACATGCGACCTGCGAGAGTGAGTAGCACTCATATGGAACCCTCAGTTTATAAATAGTGAAATTTAAGTACAAAGAAATGCATCAAGACTGGTGCCTGAATTGGGAGAATGAACTATGAAGAAAGAATGTTAGAACCAGGCTGTATATGACCGGAGTAATGAACAAAAATAGGAAATGATACACACACACAGTACTACATACTATGAGTCATGTATAAGCATGGGCTCTTAATCAGGGATGCAACAAAAAGGGGTGTGGTTGGAAATTGTATCCAAATTCTTTACAGGGATACATGACATTTTAGGAAATATTTCACCATAAGAATGGTAAAGAAATTGTATGAGCGCAACCCTATATAGGTAATTACAGATACATGTACATGTTGCATGTGTGTGTGTATACAGGGGCTCCTGGTTTTACGATGGTTCGACTTACGATATTTTGACTTTACGATGGTGCGATAGCGATGCACCTTCAGTACTGTACATTTATTGATAGGATGCATTTGTATTCATTGTATTTACTTTTAAATACTGGTATTTAGTTAATTGCAGTAATTATTTATTTACTTGCTCAGTGACAGTAGTTATTTATCATTCACTTGCAATATTCTAAACTTACGATGGGCTCATTGGAACGTAACCCCATTGTAAGTCAAGGAGCACGTGTGTGTGTGCGCGTGCGTCTGCGTTCACGCTTGCGCATGTGCACACGTGTACTTTTAACAACCCAATACCCCCTTTGAATGTCAGAATTGTGGAATAGAAGAGCTTCAGGAATAATGTTGGTTGCCTTTATTTAGTGACACCACCTTTGAGACTTACACAGCTGTAATCATGTTCTAGGTTGAGTTGTCTATAACATTGCAGTATATGTGGGCAAGTGTGAGGGCTATGGCTAACTGTGTCAAATGTGTGTCCTGTGTTGCAAATTAAACTTCTTAAATATATACATAGTGTTATGTTGTATAAAGAGTTTATTATAATTTGTGTTTTAGATAAGTGTAAAGAGGCTGTAATATATTTGGCTGCCTAATGATTCCTTATGGTGGTCATATTTGAATTTATATCATACAGCTTGTGGAACCTAGATTTTTTTTTACTTTGGTCATAAATTACTTCATTCTCGGTTGCTGCATCACACTGCAGGTGGACGCAAGAACGGGGATTTGCCATCAAATAACTACCAACGACGAGACAACCGCGGAGGCGGCGGTGGGGGCAACCCTGGGGGCACTGGATTCCGAGGGGGTGATGGGCAACGCTTCAGGGAGCACGATGACCGATGGAGGGGTGGTCGTGAAAACCGCAGGTGAGATTGCTGCACCTTTGGCAAGACAAATGGTGACTGTGTTTCCTTCGTTGGGTCACCTACATTGGTGTAAAACCTATTACGTGCTACAAAATTTAAAATTTGACACTAATTTTTAACCTTCATGTAGGATTACTTTAAAGTTTTCATTTTTGGTCACCCTTGCACATCTGAAACTTAAATATTATATATATGCTGAAAATGGTATATAATAATGATAGCCTTCTTCAGTCAAATACTGGGGAGCATGAATTGTAGGCGGCAAGAGTAGAGACAAGGTAAATATGTAATCAGTCCATCAACCTTGGAGAAATAGTTTTTGAGGTGGTCAGTCCCTCAGCCTGGAGAAGAGTTCACCTCCATGGTCTCTAACAATATGAAGCTGAAGCATGAATATGAAGACCTATGTACTGCCAAAGGTGAGGTGTGGAAGATCTTGAAGACATTACAGGAAGCAGGGAACCACTAGTAGAAGCAAGACGGCAAGAATTGAGAAGTACAGTGGACCCCCGAGTTTTGGTCACCTCGGAAATCGAACAATTATATAAGTGTAATATTGTAAGTGCTTTTGTAAGTGTATTTTTGGGGGTCTGAAATGGACTAACCTACTTGACATTATTCCTTAAGGGAGTAAATTCATTCGGTAATGGCACTTGAGCAGCCTTCTGGAATGAATTATGACCAAAACTCGGGGGTTCACTGTATTGCATCTTTACGTTGCCATTCCTCCTCCCTACAATTCATTCTCTTCTGTATTTGAAGAAACCTACCACATAAAGTGAAACATCTCAACAATAAAGATATCCAAATGTTGCAAATGTGTCTTATCTTTTATCTAGTTACTTGTCCTAGTAATGTTACATTTTTGCTACCACTTTCCTTATTCCTATGAAACTTCTGTTCAGATTACTTGTAAATATTACCATCTGTCATCTTGTAGCTATGCCAGAGTTCAAACTTTCTGGCACCGTTTCACCTTTCAGGTTGTATATCTCAAATTTTCTTTCAGTTGAATAGTTTGTAATAGGATTTTTTTTTTTTTTTCTAGTGGGGGCTATGAAGAACGCTACCGCGATGGTGGGGGAGTGAACGGGCCTCCTCGTAATACTCGATGGATTGAAGACGACCGTGATCGCTCCTCTGGAGGAAATTCAAGTAGCCGGTGGCAGGATCGTGCAAATGATCGCGATGACTGGTCTCAGCCTTTGCCCAGGAATGAAGTCTTGGAGGCAGAGCTCTTCACTCATGCTGGACCAGTAGTAAGTATGATACAATGTGTAAGTTAACCCTCAGTTTAACAGGCTTAAGCAATACGAGACAAAATCTGCTGGATCAGTTGATACGGAAACGATGAACAAAGTTTGTTAGATACAGAATTATCCATTATTATGATCACGACAAAAGAATCTCATCTTGACTCACAAAATTGTAATGACACTATTGCAAACAAACTATACCACGGGCAGGGATTGAACTCGCGGTGAGTGAGTCGTAAAAGTCCAGACCGGTGCGTTAGCCTGCCCGTGGAATGGTTTAATTTCATCTCCATATACCACAATTGTCATTTATGGCCCTTTTCCCCATTAGTCCATTAAATCAAGGATTTACTGTATTTCTAAACTATTATGACAGGAATTCACATATTCTGTGAAAATTGGATATGTCTGCACACTCCAGAAATATGAAAATGGTTAACCATTTCAGAATGTTACTTAACAGTATGAAATCACTTGCTGTATATTAACCCTTAAACTGTCCACACGTAGATATACGTTCACTCGCGAAAGTGACCGAACGTATATCTACGTTTTATTTTACATTCGTTCAAATTTAGTGCAATAGGCCTGAGTCGCCTAGACATGAGAGAATGGGTCTGCGCCCTCAGTGTGCGCAGTATGAAAAAAATCGGGGACATTAGGGTACCGCATGGTAGCCCCAGTTAGTTTCAGCTCCATCTTGGGTCAACATCATGGCACACCCCCGTGATTCACTCACGCCTCGTCGTATTAACACTCTACTATTCTCGGAAAGTGATAGAGAACGCGAGCTTAGTGGATTTGACAGTGATATAGCCACTAATAATCAAGGAATTAGTGAAACTATTGATGACAACCCAGATGACCCTCAGCCCATCACCTCTGGGGTGGCCAGTGTGGACAGTGTGGCCATACCAGACCCTCAGCCCAGCACATCTGGTGTGGCCAGTGTGGCCACAGACCCTCAGCCCAGCACCTCTGGGGTTAAGTAAAAGGACACAAATGCAACTAATGTGACATTTTATTGTGGCAACGTTTCGCTCTCCAGGAGCTTTCTCAAGCCGTTACGGCTTGAGAAAGCTCCTGGAGAGCGAAACATTGCCACAATAAAATGTCACATTAGTTGCATTTGTGTCCTTTTACTTAACATATTGTCGGTAATTCTACCAATATTATTACACCTCTGGGGTTGCTTGTGTTACTACCCAAAGGCAGCTCCGCAAGAGGAAATTATCATTTTCCATGTGTTATGGCGACGATAGTGAAGGTGATATAAGTGATGATGATGAAATCGATTTTATGCCCATAGACGATTCGTCGAGTGACAGTGATTATCATTATTCCCCAGTGAAACGTACTTATGGGCGTCATTACCTACGTTCAGGCAGTGTGCCATATGCAGTCAGAGGCAAGGGTCGTGGCAGTTCACGATCCAAAACCCCAGCCACTGATAGTGAAAGTGATAATGAAGGAGAGTATGCTGGGATGGAGGAAGAGGTGGTGGGTGGCATGGTGCCTGGACCTCGTGGCGCGGTGTGTGGACAGACAAAGGACCACGAGGCACCCTCTCAATCATGTGCTGGCCCCACTCCCGTCCCTCCTGCTCCCCCACGTCCCATGCCACAGGTCCACCCTGCACCATCTGATCGTGAATGGAAGTGGACTGAACATACATCATTCGTGCCACATCCTTTCAATTTTGATGGCAGTGGAAGTGGCATCATGCCACACTGTCCCATCACAAATGAGTCTACAGAGTTAGACTATTTTCAACTATACTTTGATGAGCCAATAATGAACCTGATTGTTACTCAGACCAACCTGTACTACCAGTATACAATGGACCATGCAGATTTTTCAGAATCGTCACGGCTGCGCAGGCGGAAAGATACAACTGTGACTGAAATGTATTTATTCCTTGGCACTGTCATGCTTATGCCACACACATATAAGAACAATATAGCAAACTACTGGTCCACAGACCACTTCATTAGCACTCCAGTCTTCCGTGACCTCCTTCCCTGCAACAGATTCCTTCTGTTGCTGAGAATGTTGCACTTCTCAGATAGGAATACACCAAACCGAAATGACCTCCACTACAAAATCCGGGAATTGTTTATGCATCTCAAGCAAAAATTCAGTGCCTACTTTTATCCATTCAAGAACATTGTTGTTGACGAGTCCTTGATTCTGTTCAAGGGACGACTCATTCAAACAATATATACCAAGCAAACGTAATTGCTTTGGTATAAAACTGATTGTTATGTGTGACTGTGAGACTGGTCTTGTGTTGGATGTCATTATCTACACAGGTAAAAATACACTTGATGATACCAGGCGCATGTTGGGCATTTCTGGTGATGTTGTTCCCAAGATGATGCAGCCATACCTTGGCAAGGGTCATACATTGTTCACAGACAACTGGTACACAAGCCCTATGCTTGCTGATTTCCTACGTGTGAACAAATAGAAACAGTGAGAAGAAATAGAAAACACATGCCAAAGTTCACTGGAGGAAGTGTAGTGCAGGCGTTTCATGCCAATGACATCATGGCACTGTCATGGCATGACAAAAGGGACGTGACATTGCTGTCAACCATCCACAGAAACGAGATGGTACAGACAGAATGAGCACGCTCAACAATCAACCTATTGAAAAGCCAGCTGTTGTCATCGACTATACAAACAATATGCGACTAGTCGACAAGTGTGACATGATGATAGGCTTTGTTGACTGTGTGCGTAGGAGTCGCAAGTGGTATATAAAAGTGTTTTTCCACCTTGTGGACATTGCAATGCTCAATGCCTTCAACATGTATGAAATAAAGACTGGGAAGCGACAACGATATGCAGAATTCACCCTAAATGTCATCAAGCAGATAGGGAGAAAGTATGGTACCACACCTATACCTGCCACTCCACAGCAACCTGTCACCCCACAACAGCGACCTGTCACTCCACAACAGCGACCTGTCACTCCACAACCAGAGGGAAAAGTGCCCAACCGAATTATCCCTAACTGTCACTGCCTGATACCATTACCATCTACTCCAAAGAAGAAGTACTCTCAGAAAAAGTGTGTTGTGTGTGCTTACAGTACACAGCGACCCCAAGTGCGAAAAGACACACGATTCATGTGTCAGCAATGTGGAGTGGCACTCTGTATGAATCCATGCTTCTTCGAGTATCATACAGTGGTGGACTTCTAGAAACATAAATAGGACCTGTAAATACCTTGTATATACAGTGGTACCTCGACTTACGATGGTCCCCAAACTCACCCTTTTATGTAAGTTTATTTTTTTAAATGCTTTTGTAAGTGTAATTTTGGGGGTCTAAAAGGACTAGTCTATTTTACAACATTTCTTAAGGAGATAAATTCGTTTGGTAATGGCACTTGAACAGCATTCTGGAATGAAAAAATATCGTAAGTCGAGGTACCACTGTATATGTAAACAATAGTAAGTGATTGAACCAGGTGTACAAATTTATTTATCAGTGTGAACATGTGTGTTTGTGACAGTATGATTACTAATTCAGTAACAAATATTTGTGTCTAAACAAGAATTGGCAATGAAATGAATAGATCTGCATCAAAACATTATTATCATAGGATGAAAACAACAGAAAATGGAAAAAAATGGAAAAAAACGATAAATGTTTCTTGTTTCTGCAAGCGGCAGTGCTCCATTTTGCCGACACCACATCATTTAGCACCAACTTCACGGGCTTATATCTCGGTAAGTACTGGCCCTAAAATGTTTTTTTTTAGCCTATCCTATTTATAAAAATGTGCTCTTCATTTTTAGAAAAAAAAATTTTTTTTTTTTTTCAAAATATTCGGTCACTTTCGCGAGTGAACGTATATCTACGTGTGGACAGTTTAAGGGTTAAGAGGTGGGAGATGTTCTTCAGATATCTCTAGGCATTCACATACAGTAATATTCCAGTATATATAGATTATAAACTTTGTGTTCTTATATGACCTTTAACATTGTTATTGTACCTCAAATCATTTTAAAATAAAATTCTGAAATTTTCTTTAGGACTGATGCATACATTCATGTACATTAACATTGCATACATTTTTTTTTTTACGCCAAATTTGATTTGTCAATCTAACCTCAAAAATATTATTTAATGTAATGTTTTTTGTGTGATCAAACTTGTATTTTTTCAGCTAAAGCATTGTTTATGGTTTATTATATAAAAAATTGATATTGCAGTCAAACAGTGGTATCAACTTTGACAAATATGATGACATTCCCGTGGAGGCCACTGGAGATGATGTTCCAGTGGCAATCAACACTTTCGCAGATATCAAGCTAACGGAAATTATCAAGATGAACATAGCCTTAGCACGTTATGATAGACCAACACCTGTTCAGGTATGTTGTCAATATTTAGAAAGAATTTAGAAAAGTACTGGTTTAGAAATATAGTACTTGAGGAGTGGAACAGTCTACCTAGTAGTGTCATTGAAGCTAAAACCTTGAGTATCTTCAAATATAGGTTAAATACATGAGTGAGAGGGATTAGATTTGAGCGGGACTTGCACATGAGTTAATGGGGTTATCAAAGCTTTTTCCTTGGGTAACATTGAAAATGGATTGGGCAGATATTTTTGTTAGTTTGGATTTGAGAAGGACTTGCCTAGTATGGCCCAATAGGCTTGCTGCAGTGTTCCTTCTTATGTTCTCAAGTTATTCAATGAAACATTCTTTACATATATAGTTTCTAGACCTGCAGTGGCATGGAAATTTAAAACTTGCATTTCCTCTAATTTAGGTTTTGTTAGTGTATTTATGGTTTAGTTGGATTTGGAGACAAAGTAGATTAATGAGCATTAAGTTAGTGTAAGGCATATTTGTTTATGAAATCTCCATTTTGCATTCTGAGTTGTTGTTTTTTCCCCACAGAAATATGCCCTGCCTTTCATCCTGGCCAAGAGAGATCTGATGGCCTGTGCCCAGACGGGTTCAGGAAAAACAGCAGCATTCTTGGTCCCTATCCTTAACCAGATTTATGAGCAAGGTCCAATTCAGGTGAGTTAAGGAGACTTGGACCTGCCTAACATGGGCCAGTAGGCCTGCTGCAGTGTTCCTTCTTATGTTCTTATGTAAACAATTTAATTCAGCACTTGACACCCAAGGGTTATTTTATTACATCCTTCAAAGTATTTCCTTTCCTACTTAGGAAGCCCTGTCTGAGCTTAGGCCATGGGCCCAAGGTGAGAATTTTGATTAGCTGGACTTTAGTCCTGGAGATGATATACCTTTACCTTCGATGAGTTTCAAGAATCTTTCTACTCCCGGAGCCCGATCATGGGCCAAGCTCGTCTGGTGCTAGCCTGGTCTACCAGGCTGTTGCTGCTGGAGGTGGGAAATACAGTGCCTGCACTCTAAAGGAGGGGTTTGGGATATTTGCTGTTTAGAGGAACATCTAAATTGTCGTATCTGTGCATCTCTGGCAAGACAGTGATAGTGTGAATGATTGTCAAAATGTTTCTTTTTTTTTTTTTTTTTTTTGGGAGACAGCCAATATGTTTAAAACAAAAATTGATGATGCTTTGGTTTGTCTTGGGCCAGTGTTGAATCTCATCAGTAGGCCTCTAGCAGGGCCTCCAAGAGAAATATTACAAGGCAAAACAAGACTGCTTTGGGGCCCCTGTGGGCAGGCTGAGGTCCCTAGTCTAAGTGAATTTTACATAATTATTTTTCTAAATAAACTAAAAATAGTTGAAATTACCAAAAAAAAAACAAATCAAAATAAAACTTCAGTACCTATGGGGCCCCTTTAGAGATTCACAGCTGGGCCACAAACCAATCTACTTGTCGAATTCCCCCACCCCTCTTAGGCCCTGCAAAACGAAAGAAAAATCTTTCATCATCATTCAACACTTTCACCATCACTCATATATAGTCACTGTCTTTGCAGAGGCGCTCAGATACGACAGTTTAATGTCCCTCCAAACTGCCAATATTTCTTCCACTTTGTCGAGCCACCCTACCTCAGTGGGAGATGGCCGGTGTGTGAAAGACAACACATCTTCTGCATTGTTGATTTAAAGTCTCATCATGTTTAGCACATTCTTAATTAAGGTATGTTTTTGTTTTTGCTCAGATCAAGAATAATAACCCTCGTGGGCGCAGCAAGCAGTACCCACTTGCCCTGGTTTTGGCACCCACTCGTGAGCTGGCAACCCAAATATACGACGAGTCCAGAAAGTTTTCTTATAGGTACGTATGTTTGTCTGTATCTTTAGGCTCTTTAACATTTTACTAATGGGATCAACTGAAAGTGTACCTTAGAGGTTGATTCTTATGTAGGCCCCATGTGAATATTGAGGAAATGAACAGTGTTCAGTGTTAAAATGTGAATGAGTACCATATCAAACCTTACACAGTTATTTATATCAAGTTATCCCATTTTCCACTTAAATTGCATTTGAGGCAAAACAAATTCTAGTTTCTGCATAAATTGTATTTATTCTATGTTTAAGAAAAAACAATTTGAGTATTTTGCTCTTTTTTTTTGAGGAAGTGCTACATTCTGACAGTTTGTTAGGCCTATACTGCCTAGTTTTTAGTGTGCTCATGTTTTATACTTGTTTATGCATCATATACAGTAGATACGAAGCTCTATAAAAATCTCCTTCTTACTTACCCAAGTCCTTGCAGTGTGTGTGAACTTCCCATTAAATGAAACTAGATGGTATGCTGACAACAGTAGTGAGGTAAAGGCATTTTGCAGACTAAGCTTTTAACAGATCAAAACATTGACTCGCTAAAAGCTTGCCCTGCAGCTTCTTCATCCCACTGAATGTTTCCCTAGGTTTTTTCCTGGCACTAGGTCACCTTTTTTGTGGTAGTGGATTTGGAGTGGCTGGTGTGCCTCACTCAACCCTGCATCCTACTCTTTGACCTAAATGATGGAGTGATTTCCTTTGTCATCAAACTTTACTCTCCCTTGTAATCTGTGATTTGGAGTAAATTATATTAGTTTGCACTGCTTTAATTGGACAGTTTTGATTGTGATTCCTATATGTGGTTGCAGGAGTTGAGTTTCAGCTCCTGGCCCACCTCATGACTTGTCACTTGCCAGATTCACACTCTTAACCTCATGGGACCTATCATGCCTTTTCTTAAAACCATGTATGGAGTCCACCTCCGCCACCTAAGTCACAATAGCAGCAATTTTGCATTGATAGAAAATTACAATAGTTGAAAATTAGCAATGATGAGAGGGAATTTATAATTTCAGCAAGTGTTTCGTTAAAAGGACTGAATAACTTCATAGTTTCAGCAAATAAGCCACAAAGCATGAAGCAACTAACCAGGAAGTTGTGTAGACAAGGCTGGAGAATGCTGGCTTGGCTGTGGGTTAGCGTCCCATAGGGCTCACACGCGGTCACACACAATGTCCAACTGGCTTGGTAGAAATAATCTCCTTATATCTGCGTAATCGTCAAAATCACGCCCACATCGCTGTCACCACTTCAACAACTCTTAATTTTTTCAATTATCACTTGACAGTTGGATAGAACTTAATTTTCACATGCAGCGGTGTATGACCCTAGTAGGTTTAGCACTTCTTTTTGATGATAATTAATTTTCACATTTTTTTTTTTTTTTTTTCAACAAGTCGGCCGTCTCTCACCGAGGCAGGGTGACCCAAAAAGAAAGAAAATCCCCAAAAAGAAAATACTTTCATCATCATTCAACACTTTCACCACACTCATACATAATCACTGTCTTTGCAGAGGAGCTCAGATACGACAGCTGAGAAAAGTCCCTCCCAGCTGTCACTATCTCAGACCCCTCCTTTAAAGTGCAGGCATTGTACTTCCCATTTCCAGGACTCAAGTCCAACTAAATCAATTAACTGGTTTCCCTGAATCCCTTCACAAAATGTTACCCTGCTCACACTCCAACAGATCGTCATGTCCCAAAAACCATTCGTCTCCATTCACTCCTATCTAACACGCTCACACATGCTTGCTGGAAGTCCAAGCCCTCGCCCAAAACCTCCTTTACCCTTCCCTCCAACCTTTTCTAGGACGACCCTACCCCGCTTCTTTCCCCTACAGATTTATACGCTCTCCAAGTCATTCTACTTTGATCCATTCTCTCTAAATGACCAAACCACCTCAACAACCCCTCTTCAGCCCTCTGACAAATACTTTAGTAACTCCACACCTTCTCCTAATTTCCACATTCCGAATTTTCTGCATAATATTTACACCACACATTGCCCTTAGACAGGACATCTCCACTGCCTCCAGCCTCCTCCTCGCTGCAGCATTTGCAACCCATGCTTCACACCCATATAAGAGTGTTGGTACCACTATACTTTCGTACATTCCCTTCTTTGCCTCCATGGATAACGTTTTTGTCTCCACAGATACCTCAATGCACCACTCACCTTTTTCCTTCATCAATTCTATGGTTAACCTCATCCTTCATAAACCCATCCGCTGACACGTCAACTCCCAAATATCTGAAAACATTTACTTCTTCCATAATCCCTCTCTCCAATGTGATATCCAATTTTTCTTTATTTAAATCGTTTGATACCCTCATCACCTTACTCTTATCTATGTTCACTTTTAACTTTCTACCTTTACACACTCTCCCAAAACTCGTCCACTAACCTTTGCAACTTTTCTTTAGAATCTCCCATAAGCACAGTATCATCAGCAAAAAGTAACTGTGTCAACTCCCATTTGCATTTAATTCTCCATAATTTAATCCCACCCCTCTCCCCAACACCCTAGCATTTACTTCTTTTACAACCCCATCTATAAATATATTAAACAACCATGGTGACATTACACATCCCTGTCTAAGACCTACTTTTACCGGAAGTAATCTCCTCTCTCCTACACACCCTAACCTGACCCTCACTATCCTCATAAAAACTCTTTACAGTCTTCAGTAACTTACTACCTATTCCATACACTTGCAACATTTGCCACATTGCTCCCCTATCCACTCTATCATATGCCTTTTCTAAATCCATAAATGCAATAAAAACTTCTCTACCTTTATCTAAATACTGTTCACATATATGCTTCACTGTAAACACTTGATCTACACATCCCCTACCCACTCTAAAGCCTCCTTGCTCATCTGCAATCCTACTCTCTGTCTTACCTCTAATTCTTTCAATAATAACCCTGCCATACACTTTACCTGGTATACTCAGTAAACTTCTTCTTTCTTTCAACACGTCGGCCGTTTCCCACCGAGGCAGGGTGGCCCAAAAGGAAAAACGAAAGTTTTCCCTTTTACATTTAGCAATATATACAGGAGAAGGGGTTACTAGCCCCTTGCTCCCGGCATTTTAGTCGCCTCTTACGACATGCATGGCTTACGGAGGAAGAATTCTGTTCCACTTCCCCATGGAGATAAGAGGAAATAAGAACAAGAACTAGTAAGAAAATAGAAGAAAACCCAGAGGGGTGTGTATATATATATGCTTGTACATGAATGTGTAGTGTGACTTAAGTGTAAGTAGAAGTAGCAAGATGTACCTGAAATCTTGCATGTTTATGAGACAGAAAAAAGACACCAGCAATCCTACCATCATGTAAAACAATTACAGGCTTTCGTTTTACACTCACTTGGCAGGACGGTAGTACCTCCCTGGGTGGTTGCTGTCTACCAACCTACTACCTAGACTCAGTAAACTTATTCCCCTATAATTTTTACACTCTCTTTTATCCCCCTTCCCTTTATATAAAGGAACTATACATGCTCTCTGCCAATCCCTAGGTACCTTCCCCTCTTTCATACATTTATTAAACAAAAATACCAACCACTCCAGCACTATATCCCCCCCTGCTTTTAACATTTCTGTCATGATTCCGTCAATTCCAGCTGCTTTACCCCCTTTCATTCTACGTAATGCCTCACGCACCTCCCCCACACTCACATCCTGCTCTTCTTCACCCCTAAACGATGTTGTACCTCCTGGCCAGTACATGAAATTACCGCCTCCCTTTTTCATCGACATTTAAAAGTTCCTCAAAATATTCCCGCCATCTACCCAATACCTCCAGCTCCCCATCTACTAACTCCCTACTCTGTTTTTAACTGACAAATCCATTCGTTCCCTAGGCTTTCTTACCTTGTTTATCTCACTCCAAAATTTTTCTTGTCTTTCAGCAAAATTTCTTGAAGAGCCTCTCCCATTCTTTCATCCGCTCTTCTTTTCACTCTCTCACCACTCTCTTCACCTTTCTTTTACTCTCCATATACTCTGCTCTTCTATTAACACTTCTGTTTTGTAAAAACCTCTCATAAGCTACCTTTTTCTCTTTTATCACACCCTTTACTTCTTCATTCCACCACTCACTCCTCTTTCCTCCTGCACCCACCCTCCTATAGCCACAAACTTCTGCCCCACATTCTAATACTGAATTTTAAAACTATCCCAACTCTCTTCAACCCCCACTACTCCTACTTGCACTAGCCCACCTTTCTGCCAATAGTTGCTTATATCTCACCCTAACTTCCTCCTCCCTTAGTTTATACACTTTTACCTCTCTCTTACTTGCTGTTGCCATTTTCTTTTGTCCCATCTACCTTTTACTCTAACTGTAGCTACAACCAAATAATGATCTGATATATCTGTTGCCCCTCTATAAACATGTACATCCTGAAGCCTACTCATCAACCTTTTATCCACCAATACATAATCCAACAAACTACTTTCCTTACGTGCTATATCATACCTTGTATATTTATTTATCCTCTTTTTCATAAAATATGTATTACTTATTACCAAACCTCTTTCTACACATAGCTCAATTAATAGTTCCCCATTTACATTTACCCCTGGCACCCCAAATTTACCTACTACTCCCTCCACAACATTTTTACCCACTTTAGCATATAATACAAAAATTAATAATGTTCTAGTGTTTAATATTTAGATGGAAGCTTCATAAAAGGCGCCTCCTCGAGTTATTTAGTGCCTTCCTTAATTGTTGAATTATCTTTATTTGAAATTTTACATGTCAGGATATGCAGAACAACCACTGTGAAAAGAATAGTGAACTTCCAAGTGCTTTCGTGATTTCTCATTATCAAGGAACTGTTCTTTGATAATGTGAGAAATCACAAAAGTGCTTGGAGGTTCACTTATTCTTTTCACAGTGGTTGTTCTACATATTGTGATATCACCTGTTTACTGTGATGTTACTGCATATCAGGATATATATTTTTCTGAACTTGATTTTGCTCAGGTATTTTTAGTGTCTCCCTCCAACATTCATTAGTAATAAACAACATTGTTGAGAGTGAATTGTGGAAATAATGCTGATGCTTGTTTCCTTAGGGCTCGAGTACGTCCATGTGTAGTGTACGGTGGCGCAGATGTAGTCTCACAGATGAGGGACTTGTCTCGTGGCTGCCATCTACTCGTTGCTACACCTGGCCGTCTTGCCGATATGATTGACCGTGGCAAGATTGGTCTGGACTCTTGCAAGTAAGGCAAAAAAAAAAATTTCATTACTTTTAGTTGAATTGCAGGTACGTATGTTGGTTTTGTCTTACGTTACTTTAATCATTACTGTTGGAGCAGAGGCGGAAGTTTTCAAGAGGAAACTGGAACGGTACCATCTACAAGTGCCTGCTCAACAGGTTGTGGATATGTGAATCTGCGCCCTACTAGCAACAACAGTCTGGTTGATCCAGGCAGTCATCAAGGAAACTTGATGCCAGGCAGGCTAAGGGCAGTAGAAGAATCCTTGAAACTGGTCATCGGCATGTCAGTTATTGTTAGTACTAAATAGTAGTGTCAGGGCTGGCATAATGTTTTTCTATTTTGAAGCTAAACTTTATATTTCTTAGGTATGTTTCTAGTGTATTTACTTAACCATTTAGTTGTGGCAAGTTTACAAAAAAAAAATCCTGGTGGTGTGGCAAGATTTTGAAAAAAAAAAAAATTCTTAGTTCGATAGTTTGTTTTTCTGAATCAAATAAGACTAAGATGAGTGCAGTCTGACAAATTTTGTTTGTTGAAGTTGGTGAAAAAATGATCACTTATCGGGAGCAGTGGCTCACAAGTGCCAGCGATATTTACTTTTTACAACTGTTGATGCCAAGATTCGATTGCTGCTTCTGTTTTTTTTTTAATTGCTTTTAATGTTTAACACTATGTATACTAGTTTCTTATGATAGATGTGTTTCTAGGTGTTATAGCACTTCAAACATGGAGAAATGCTTGCCCGACATTGCCTCGCTGGGAAGATACTATGTATTTTTCCAATGTGTTGGCCGTTTCCCACTGAGGCAGGGTGACCCAAAAAAAAAAAAAAAAAAAAAAACTTTCACCATCATTCAACACTCACCATCATTCACACATAATCACTGTCTGCAAAGGCTCTCAGATACAACAGTTTACATGTCACTCCAGATAGCCAATATACCAAAACCCCTTTTAAAGTGCAGGCATTGTATTTCCCACCTAAATAACTCAACTCCGGCTAACCGGTTTCCTGAATCCCTTCACAAACTATTACCCTGCTCACAATAATAGTTAGAAATAATTGAAGAAATGGCTTAAGTAGATACAAAGTCAACTAAAAATTGGTCATAACCGTGTGATTAAATATAGTATAGTTGGGTGTGTAAAGGTAGAAAGTTGATAGTGAACATAGATAAGAGTAAGGTAATGAGGGTATCAAATGATTTAGATAAAGAAAAATTGGATATCACATTCGAGGGAGGGAGTATTGAAGAAGTGAATGTTTTCAGATATTTGGGAGTTGACTTCTCAGCAGATGGGTTTATGAAGGATGAGGTTAACCATAGAATTGATGAAGGAAAATAGGTGAGTCGTGCATTGAGGTATCTGTGGAGACAAAGAACGTTATCCATGGAGGCAAAGAAGGGAATGTATGAGAGTATAGTGGTACCAACACTCTTATATGGGTGTGAAGCTTGGGTTGTGAATGCTGCAATGAGGAGATGGCTGGAGGCAGTGGAAATGTCCTGTCCAAGGGCAATGTGTGGTGTAAATATTATGCAGAGAATTCATAGTGTGGATATTAGGAGGTGTGGAGTTATTAAAAGTATTAGTCAAGAGGGCTGAAGATGGGCTATTGAGGTGGCTTGGTCATTTAGAGAGAATGGAACAAAGTAGAATGACTTGGGAGAGCATATAAATCTGTTAGGGAAGGAAGGTGGGGTAGAGGTTTTCCTGAAAAGGTTGGAGGGAGGGGATTGGACTTCCATCAAGCATGTGTGAGCATGTTAGATAGGAGTGAATGGAGACAAATGGATTTTGGGACCTGACGAGCTGTTGGAGTGTGACCAGGGTAATAATTTGTGAAGGGATTCAGGGAATCTGGTTAGTCAGACTTGAGTCCTGGAAATGGGAAGTACAATGCCTGCACTTTAAAGGAGGGGTTTGAGATATTGGCAGTTTGGAGGGACGTCTAAGCTGTCGTATCCGAGCGCCTCTGTAAAGACAGTGTTTATGTATGAGTGATGGTGAAAGTGTTAAATGATGATGAAAGTTTTTTCTTTCTTTTTGGGGTTTTCTTTATTTTTGGGTCACCCTGCCTCGGTGGGAGACGGCTGACATGTTTAAAAAAAAAAAAGTTGGATCTAAACTTACGAACACCCAAGTTAGGTTAATCCACACTCATGAATGAGCTTAATAAGACATAATTTCGAGAAAAATTGTTTTATAAATGCCAATCTGCATTATGAGGTATAACACATGACCATTTTTTGCATTAGTTTTTTTTATGGGATTTCATGCATTAGCCAGGAAGGTATACCATCCTGTAGGAGTGAGGAAGAGCCAGATGCGAGTTGTGGTGTGTGGGGCTGTGGGTAAAATGAAAGTGGGTAAAGCAGCTGGGATTGATGGGATCTAGACAGATGTTAAAAGGAGGTGGAGATATAGTTTTGGAGTGGTTGGTGCCTTTGTTCAATAAATGTGAATGAGGGGAAGGTACCTAAGGATTGGTAGAGTGCATAGTTCCTTTGTGTAAAGGAAAGAACAAAAGAGAGGGTAAAAATTATAGAGGAATAAGCCTGTTGAATATACCAGGTAAAGTGTATGGTAGTTATTATTGAAAGAATTAAGGGTAAGACGGAGAGCTGGAAGACTAGAATAGATGAGAATTTGCAATTTGGAGAGGCATCTGATCTGTAGTATCAGTAAGCCACTGGCAAGACCATGCTGAAGTGAATGTTTGTGAACGTGTTTCTTTTTTGGGTCACCCTACCTCAGTGGGAGACTGCCAGTGTGTTAAAATATAAATCAGTTCAAGGTTACAAACCACTTGTTTTTATGTGAAATCACCAGGAATATAAGTGATTCATAAGTCGGAGCCTTACTTTACGTAGTTATAACTTTTCTGATTGTACTTTTACTCCTCCCAGATACCTGGTACTTGATGAGGCTGATCGCATGCTGGACATGGGTTTTGAGCCTCAGATTCGTAGAATTGTCGAGGAGGACAACATGCCTCCCACTGGACAACGACAGACGCTCATGTTCTCAGCCACGTTCCCCAAAGAGATTCAGCGCCTTGCCCAAGTATGATACCCATTAAGTTCGAGGACTATTTTAATAATACCACATCACTTTGAACATACAAGTGTCTTATGTTTCAGCAGATGGAAAATGCTTTCAAGTGATAGCCATTGTTGACTTAAAATTTAGATGTGGATCAGGGATTGTTTAAGTTGTGATGTCCATGCAATATTGCCAAGAAAGCTACTGAATGAATAATGGTGAATGTTTTCCTTCTTTGTCACCCCTTATCTTGGTGGGAAGTGTTATAAAAATAATAAGTACACACAACCCTTTAACTATTAAGACGACATTCAGTCTGGTTTTTGTTATTCCTTACAGGCACAACTTTTGGGCACTGGTTTGCTCTGGCTATAATGTACCTATTAAAAGTACTACACTAACTGCTTCCTCTGATGTCATAATTACTATTGTCACCATAAAAACTTGAATTTCCTTATAATTTCTTAATAGTTCTTGTTCTTAGTGTGTCCTTTCATCTGCAAGGGGAAGTGGAAAAGAATGTTTCCTCAGTAAGTCACAAGTCATAAAAGGCGACCAAAATGCTGGAAGCACGGGACAAGTAAGTCCTGTAACAACTGCTGAATTTAAAGGGAAGAACATTTTTGAAGTTGGGTTATTGAAAGTGCTGGCATTATAATCACCTATTTGAGTTTGTAAGAGGGAAATGAACTCTAGTTCTAGGTCCTGCCTGTTAACTTTCAACCAGCTGATGTGATTGACCAGTCCTATTCATTTTATGGTATAATTGTTGCAGTAATGGAGCATTTGTTGACCAATATTAATGTACATTCGTTTATCTATTCATATTTATTAAAGTTAATCAAAGAATAAAAGCCACAATACCATGACTGGAACAATAGACAAATAACCCGTATATAGGAGAAAGAAACTTATGACAACGTTTTGGTCCAACTTGGACGCTGTGGGACTATTCAATGGTCCAAGTCAGACCGAAACATTGTCATAAGTTTCTTTCTCCTGTGAGGAAATTATTTGTGTAAGGTTAAGTAACTTAGCTGTGGACCGGGAATGAAATAAACTACAGCCTCTCCTCATGTCGTGTGGGTATTAAGAGAGATAAATAGGTTGTCAAAGGACACTCCTTGTAGGTTGGTTACGGTATATTTACGAGTCTGTGAGAGGTGGTGTACCCGCACGTCTATCCAGCTTTATGTCGGCCTAGAAGTGAGGCCGACGCCTATCCGTGGGCATACACATGCGCACCAGCGTCTGACGTCACACGCAAAGGGACCGGCTATGTAAAGCTAAGATAATTCTAATACACTACACAGTGTATATATGATACTGACACGACACTCACTTAGCGACATACCCGTTTACCGATGACTCGGACTTAGGACGGGCTTTCTGACCAGTATGCATACGTAAATAATGTATTTTAGACCTGATTTTCTCTATTCTGTTTATTATAATATACAGTACACTATTGTATAAACATTTAAAACTATACCAGAAATGTTATAAATGGTGCAAAGGTGACATTAGAACAATATCAAAGATGGTTGACACAAACCCACTACCACTATACAGTGGACCCCCGAGTTTCGTAAAAACTTCACTCCTGAAGTCTGCTCAAGTGCCATTACCGAACGAATTTACTCCCTTAAGGAAAAATGTCACGTAGGTTAGTCTATTTCAGACCCCCAAAAATACTTTTCCACAAGCACTTACAATATTATACTTACATAAATGTACGATTTCCGGGGTTTACGAAACTCGGGGGTCCACTGTAGTATGCTCCTCACTTAGTGACGAATTTGTTTACCGAAGTGGTCTTAGGAACAGAACTTCATCGTTAAGTGAGGAGAGGCTGTAATTATTTTAGAAGTCCTCAGTGTTATCATTTCACCAACAGGTTATTACCACTTTGGGTAAGTGGAATAAATCATCTGACTATGCCTTTGATAACAAAAAATATTTTCTTTCCAGGATTTTTTGGACAATTACATTTTCTTGGCGGTGGGTCGTGTTGGATCGACTTCTGAAAACATCACACAAAAAATTGTATGGGTTAGACGTGCTCCTACTGACATACTCAATGTGGGCTGACCGCTGAGAAACAACCAGGTGCATACTCTCATTTTTTTTGCTTACAAGATGGATATTTGGACTGAGTCTAATGGATTTCTTCGAAGCCTACTCCTTGCAAATATAGCATCCTACAAATTTGCCAGCTTCCATATATGCATATTTTAGTTGCCTATTTCTACCGTAGGGCAGCCAGATAATATGTTCGGTTATCCAACTTTTTTTTTTTTTGGGCTAATATTGTGTCTCCCTACCTTTGATTCCTAATTTTAGGCTATTTCTACCGTTAGGAAATAATAGGGGTTGGTTAAATCAACCATCTGAAACAATTTGTTTCAACCAGTGTTCCTATTATGGTTTTCAGTTTTAAATTTAGAGAAACAGAGTTAATCTCTGAAGATGCATATAACCATATCTGAAATTAACATTTTTATAAATGTGTTGTATTATATTTTATTTTTGGAAGCTCTGTAGTAACCCAAAGAGGTACACTTTCAACAAACTGTATAACATATTTTTAATGCAAACACTTTTATTAAGCTTTTATTTTTTATTGGTTAGATGCTTTGTAATGCTAAAATGGACATTTTTTTTTCAAACAAATTTTAATTTAACACATAATTTAAAACAGGTATTGAGATTCATTGTAGCATGCATAGGAGTCACAGAACATACTACAGTAGACCGTTATATTACACAGATTTATTTGCCACGTTTTGGTTATTGCACTATTGAAAAATTACGACACAATTTTATACAACACTTTGTAAAATTAACTTAACACGGTTCCATTTGCGGGCGCGGAAATTTTTTTCCAAGCTCAAGCTGCCGCTTTGTTGTGGGTCAGCGGGGGAGACCCACCGCCATCCCCTGCCACCCCTGACGCTCCCACCACCCCCAACCCAGCCTTCACGAATGTGTTCATTTCCATTGTCTTAGGAACTAGCTGTGTTTGTGAATTGTTTTGATCTTTTAATTGCCATATCTTGTATCTGGCAAGCAAACGAGTTTTGCTGAAAGTGGTAAGATAAGGTATAGGCGTTTAAGTCTTAGAGTTACGATAAAAATAGAGATATTAGACAAGAGATCGCCTTAATGAAGCGTCATTTTGTACAATTAAAAAGCTGGGAGGGACTTATTCTCAGCTGTCGTATCTGAGCGCCTCTGCAAAGACAGTGATTATGTATGAGTGAGGTGAAAGTGTTGAATGATGATGAAAGTATTTTCTTTTTGGGGATTTTCTTTCTTTTTGGGTCACCCTGCCTCGGTGGGAGATGACCGACTTGTTGAAAAAAAAATGAGGTAAATATATGAGTTTGTGTGATGAATAACTGATTTGACTGACAGAAAAAAAAATCGGGGGGAAGGGGCGGGGTCGAAGGGGGGGCGGCGCGGGGATGCTCGGGGCGAGAGGGGAAAAATTTCACACCTAGGTGTGAAATGTTTTTCCCCCATTTTTTTTTATTTTTTATCCAATTTTTTTATTCAATATTTTTTTTTTTCCAATTTTTTTTTTTTCAAAATTCATTTTACTCGATAATCCCCTATGGGGTATGGTAAAAAATTTCTCATTTTTCAATATTACTTCTATCATCCCTCCATCTCCTTGGATCAAGTTTTGAGATCTCCCCTATGGGGTCTCCCCTACAATACTTCATCTCTCTAAGTACAAGTTCATTCAAGTATCCCTATGGGGTCTCTTTTTAAGTTAAACGAGCTAAAATTATGTTAAAAGAATTAAAAGTGTGTGACGGCTAAGACCAACAAGCTTAAACATGAGGAGAGTACAACAGGTTGAATCAAGTCGGGTCACTCTGTGCCCCTCTTATTACTTCCTCTTATTAAATGTAGGATAACACTAATACACAATATTTTTTCATCATTTATTTATTAATACATATACATTTTCGGCTAACAGAGTAAAAAGATGCAATTTTCCATGTTTTCAGGAAACAGATTAAAAAGGTACATTAACAAATTTCTGGGGTATCTTTCCCTTGATAAATGAAGTAAACACATTTTTCATCATTTATTTATTAATACATATACAATTTTCTGGTAAGTCAAGTCATTGACATGTTAAGCGCTAAACCCATGTGGGTCATTCCGCCCAAGCTGTGGTGGAGGCTCGATCCTCTGTCTGCTGAGTGCCAGGCAGACACACTTCCTGTTTGTACCTTTTCACTGAGGAGGACCCTGACAAATCTACAAGCAGGGCTCTGAAACTGTGTCTAGAGCAGCTGATGCCTTACTGTCAGCTGTATAATGTACTGCAGGGTAAAATAGAACAGAAATCCATTACAGAATTTATGCACACTCCAGTACAACCATCGACTTCAGTACCAGAACCTCTACCCCCCACCTCAGCCCAGTAGGGCCACAGCATAACTCTCCACTCTATTCACAGTCATCGACAAACTCCGGCACCCACAATTTAAGAAATTCAATTATAGATTCACTTTTATTTTTGCAAGATCTGTAGGTCTAAAGAAAAGTTGTTTGACCTTTTTGGGGCTCTCAGTAATGTAACTCCTATTTTTCCCATTAGTTCTTCAGTTTATCTAACACGGATTTACCTAACACGGCGTTTTCAGGAACGTAACTTCCGTGTAATATAACGGTCTACTATATATCACAAAAAATCTTAAGTGCAGGTGACCCATGCTTAACAACCCTAGGATAAGGATCAGACAACCTTTTGGTAAGTACAAAAAAAGTTAAGTGAACCACATTTTTCCCCAGGCACCCTTGTAACCTGTGGATCAAGACAGTAATATTTTGTATGCAATTCCTATTTGGGGTGGGATGGTGATATTCGTAACTGTACTCTTCTTTAGACATTAACCCCAATCACACTTGCATCCTCTTTTTCCTCCCGTTTTCATCTCCCAGGGCTGAAAGTGGCTCCCAGCTGAGGGGTGTTGGAGTGTGAGCAAGGTAACATTTATGAAGGGATTCAGAGAAACTGGCTGGCTGGGACTTGAATCCTGGAGGTGGGAAGTACAGTGCCTGCACTCTAAAAGAGGCGTGGGGATATCAGCAATTTTAAACTGTAGTATCTGTGCCCCTCTGGCAAGATAATGATGGAGTGAGTGATGGTGAAAATGTTTATTCTTGTTTGGGTTACCCTACCTCTGTGGGAGACAGCCGGTTTATTAAAAATAATTCTTGGTCACTTGCCAAAGACAGTAGTTGATAAGGTTCATAATGTAGTAACAGCAGTTAGAGAGATCATGAGACACCTACTATTAGAGGCAGTGATAAAAGCACTTCATGGTACAATTGTCACCTGCAACCTCGATTTCTCAAATATTTGAACGCTTCATATTAATGCAACTTAAGGTACAGCATCTGGAACCTAGCAAATTCAGTATCCAGCACCATTTAAGAGCTTAACCCTTTTTTTTGCAAATTGAATAACGAAATATCTTAACTAAGCATTTGATTTGTCTGTTTTAATGATGAAGACCAGTGGAGGGATGGCTTCTCACCAGCTAATCTACCAATAATTTCTGCTGGAAATTTCTCATTGTATTTATGCTGATTAATCAGTAGATCTAACACTCCTATCTAACATGTGTTAGATAGGAGTGAATGGAGACTAATGGTTTTTGGACCTGACGAACTGTTGGAGTGTGAGCAGGGTAATATCTTGTGAAGGGATTCAGGGAAACCGGTTAGCCAGACTTGAGTCCTGGAAATGAGAATTACAATGCCTGCACTTTAAAGAAGGGGTTTGGGATATTGGCTGTTTGGAGTGACATCTAAACTGTCATATCTGAGCACCTCTGCAAAGACAGTGATTATGTATGAGTGATGGTGAAAGTGTTGAATGATGATGAAAGTATTTTTTTTTTCTTGAGTTTTTCTTTTTGGGTCACACTGCATCTGTGGGAAACAGCCGACATATTAAAAAACAAATGCTTGTTTGGTGTAGATGTGTTGGGTGTCTATTTCTTTGGTACAGTTTGGTCTGTAAATGTGGATTTGTATATCATCATTGTGCTTGATCATGAGATATGCTTACATTTAATCTTTCTTCGGTTATTTTTGAACTGAGTATACAGCCTCTCCTTACTTAGCGATGTACTCGTTTACCGACAACTCAGACTTACGACGGGCTCTCTGACCAGAATGCATACCTAAATAATGTATATTAGAGCTGATTTCCTCTATTCTGTTTAATACAATATACTACAGTACACTACTATAAACATTAAAAAATATGCCAGAAATGTTACAAATGGTCCAAAGGCAACACCAACCCACTACCATTATAGTATGCTCCTCACTTAGCGACAAATTCGTTTACCGACGTGGTCATAGGAACGGAACTCCGTCGTAAAGTGAGGAGAGGCTGTATTTAGGTACGGTATGAAAACACTCAATAGCACGTTTTAGCAAACTAGCAGCTGGTGTATACAAATGAACTGTTTAATGATTGTCACCCCATCCGGGTGGCAGTTTATAAGAGCGTGAAATGGTCATTAAGGGGACACTTCATACACTGTTACGTAGTTTGTTATTCAAAAATTATCTTGTATGCCTTCTTTAAATTAGGATCAACTGTGCACTGGTTTTTCTGTGTGCTATAGTATGTGATTTCTTGTGCTTGCAGAGGGTAGTGTTAAGGTATATTTAGCAATTCATCAATTAACAGAGTCCTGGAGATGGGAAGTATAGTGCCGGGACTCTGAAGGAGGGGTGTTAATGTTGCAGTTTTATAACTGTAGTGTAAGTTTGCCTCTGGCAAGACACTGGAGTGAATGATGAAAGTTTTTCTTTTTTGGGCCACCCTGCCTTGGTGAGAGACGGCCGATGTGTTAAAAAAGTCATCAATTAACATTAATATAGTCAGTGTAAAAGTTAATTTATTAGTCTTGTTCATATACAGTGGACCCCCGAGTTTCGGCCATAATTCATTCTGGAAGGCTGTTCAAGTGCCATTACCGAATGAATTTGTTCCCTTATGGAATAATGTGAAGTAGGTTAGTCCATTTCAGAACCCCAAAAATACATTTACAAAAGCACTTACAATAATACACTTGCATAATTGTTCGAGTTTTGAGGTGATCGAAACTCGGGGGTCCACTGTATTGGAAAGGATAAAATCTACAGTGGACCCTCGGTTAGCGGCCATAATCCATTCAAGGAGCTAGGCCTAAAACCGAAATGGCCTATAACCGATATAATATTCCCCATAAGAATTAATGTAAATACAATTAATCCGTTCCAGACAAAAATCTTCACAAAAAAATTTTTTTTAACAATTAAATCAGTATTACATACCTTTATTGAAGACTAATGCTGGCTTCTAGAAGATAGGGAGGAGTTAGTGTTTGGAAGGGGAATCCCCCTCCAAAAGGACTTCAGGTAACAAGTCCCTCTCTTGGGATACTTCCCTTCTTTGTCTTTTAATGCCACTAGGACCAGCTTGAGAGTCATTGGACCCCTGTCTAGAAAAATAACTGTCCAGAGTGCTCTGTTTCTGGTGCCTCTTTAACATTTTCCTGAAGTGGAATAAGGTTTTGTCACTAAACATGTTGCAGATATGGCTTGTTTCAGCTTGGTCAGGATGGTGTTTTTCAACAAATGTCTGCACCTTAGTCCACTTGGAACAAATTTCCTTAATCACTGAAGAAGGCACCTCCTTCTCTTCCTTTTCCTCCTCCTCCTTTTCTGAAGCAATAGCCTCAACTCTGGTCTGATGATGTTCCAGTTCCAGCTCTTGCAGCTCTTCAGTGGTTAGCTCTACCCTGTGGTCCTGCACCAACTCTTCCACATCCTCACCACTCACCTCCAACCCCAGGGACTTGCCCAATGCTACAATATCTTCCACAACAGGCACAGGGTCGTCAGGGTCAGCCTCAAATCCTTCAAAATCCTTCTTTTCAACACAATCCCGCCACAATGGTCTCCAAGCAGAGTTCAAAGTCCTGGAAGTCACTGCAGTCCAAGCCTTACCTATAAGGCCTATGCAGTTGTAGACATTGAAGTGATTCTTCCAGAACTCTCTAAGGGTCAATTCAGTGTCCGAGGTCACTTCAAAACACTTCTGAAACACTGCTTTGGTGTACAGTTTCTTGAAGTTAGAAATGACCTGCTGGTCCATGGGCTGGAGAAGAGGAGTGGTGTTAGGTGGCAAGAACTTCACTTTAATAAATTTTGAAGTCCCTAGACATTTGGTCTTCCAAGTCTGGAGGATGTGCAGGAACATTGTCCCGTACCAGGAGGCACTTGAGTCCCAAATTGTTATCCTGAAGGTATTTTTTCACAATTGGGCCAAGCACATCATCAACCCAATCTTTGAAAATTTGCCTTGTGACCCATGCATTATGATTT
Organism: Cherax destructor; assembly: GCA_009830355.1. Taxonomy (NCBI): domain Eukaryota; kingdom Metazoa; phylum Arthropoda; class Malacostraca; order Decapoda; family Parastacidae; genus Cherax; species Cherax destructor. Next base: position 67,733 of record WNWK01004781.1, read on the forward strand.
GCTTTCCACATCACACACAATCTTTTCTTGTGGACATTGTGTTTCTTGAACACTGGGAGTTTCAGAGTGATACACGAGTAAAGGCTTCACTTTGAAATCCCCACTTGCATTGCTACACAACATGAGAGTTAGCCTGTCTTTCATAGGCTTGTGTCCTGGCAGTGTCTTTTCCTCCTGCGTGAAGTAGGTCCTGTTGGGCATTTTCTTCCAAAAGAGGCCTGTTTCGTTACAATTAAACACTTGTTGGGGTTTCAGATTTTCACTCTTTATGTAGTCCTGAAATTCCTGCACAAACTTTTCAGTAGCATGTTTGTTTTAACTTGCAGTCTCACCATGCCTTACAACACTGTATGCCACTGCGCTTCTTAAATGTCTCAAACCAGCCTTTGCTGGCCCTAAATTCACTACCAGCAGCACTTGTTCCGGGAGTTTTCTTCACAAGATCTTCATGCAAATACCTTGCCTTCTCACAAATAACAGACTCCACTACACTCTCCCACTATTTGTTTTTCTTTAATCCACAATAACAATAACTTTTCCATTTGTTCCATTATTGGTGACCTTTGTTTCGTTACAAAAGCTACTCCTTTGGCAACATCAGCATCCTTGATTTTTTCTTTCTTAGCCAGGATGGATGTAATAGTTGATTTGTTTTTCCCAAACATCCTGGCAGGTTCCAGCACCTGCATACCACTCATATTTCTCAATCACCTCTCTCTCAAATTCCATGGTGTTTCTCACTCTCTTTGCCACAGGAACTTTACTAGGAACTTTCTTGGGAGCCATGGTTATTTATTTCGCAGTTGCACTGACCAAAAACAATGGAAAACAAGCGAAATGTTTGGATGAATGAGCAGAAGCTTCCTCACGCACCGAGAGAGATAGGCAAACTGAAGCGCAAGCGGCCTCAGCCGGCGGACTGACGCGTCTCATACGGCCGCTAACCAAGTTGGCCGCTGACAGGAACAGCCGCTAACCGAGGGTCCACTATATAGTGTGGTCAGAATGTGAAACCTAGTTATGAAGGAAATTTTTACTTTTCAATGGGTGAATCAACCTGAAGACAGTGTTAATTTTGTGACACTTACTGCTCAATTCTTGACCTGAGGGAGGGATCAGTTTATAGCATTTTAATCATGTCGCACACATGCACATTCTTGACCCTAGGGAGGGATCAGTTTTTTTTTATTATTATTTTATTAACACATCGGCTGTTTCCCACCAAGGTAGGGTGGCCCGAAAAAGAAAAAGTTCATCACTCTTGCCAGAGGTGCGCTTACACTACAGTTATAAAACTGCAACATTAACACCCCTCCTTCAGAGTGCAGGCACTGTACTTCCTATCTCCAGGAGTCCAGTCCGGCCTACCGGTTTCCCTGAATCCCTTCATAAATGTTACCTTGCTCACACTCCAGCAGCACGTCAAGTCCTAAAAACATTTGTCTCCATTCACTCCTATCTTAACACGTTCACGCATGCTTGCTGGAAGTCCTTTACCCCCCTCCCTCTAACCTTTCCTAGGCCAACCCCTACCCCATCTTCCCTCCATTACAGATTTATACACTCAGTCATTTATTTTGTTCCATCCTCTCTACGTGTCCGAACCACCTCAACAACCCCTCCTCAGCCCTCTGGATAATAGTTTTGGTAATCCCGCATCTCCTCCTAATTTCCAAACTACGAATTTTCTGCATTATATTCACACCACACATTGACCTCAGACATGACATCTCCACTGCCTCCAGTCTTCTCCTTGTTGCAACATTCACCACCCATGCCTCTCACCCATACAAAAGTGTTGGTATAACTATACTCTCATACATTCCCCTCTTTGCTTCCATGGACAAAGTTCTTTGTCTCCACAGACTCCTAAGTGCACCACTTACCCTTTTACCCTCATCAATTCTATGATTACCTCATCCTTCATAGACCCATCTGCTGACACGTCCACTCCTAAATATCTGAATACATTCACCTCCTCCATACTCTCTCCCTCCAATCTGATATCCAATCTTGTGTTACTTTTTTTTTTTTTCTCTCATCACCTTACTCTCCCATTTTCACTTTTTAATTTTCTTCCTTTACATACCCTACCAAACTCATCCACCAACCTCTGAAAACTTCTCTTCAGAATCTCCCAAAAGCACAGTGTCATCAGCATTGAGCAACTGTGACAACTCCCACTTTGTGTTAGAATCTTTATCTTTTAACTCCACACAGTATCTAAATCACATAATACTTGTACTTTGATACCTGACTTTAGGGAGGAATTAGGCTGTTAGTTGGATCATCAGTCTTGGCATTCTGTTATTTTGGCACTTCATCTTTTAAAAGTATACTTTTATAAATTTTCAGATTGTGTGTTTTTAAGCCCATTTATACGATAAATTTCTTAATAACTTTGAGGCTTCAGTGTCCATGCATATGTAAATATTTTAATATTTTTTTAATGTGCAAGTTGCAGTTTGTATTAAAATTTTCCTAACTTGTTCATTGCTGCTGTTTGTGTTTTGCTGAACGAGGCTCCTAGCAGTCCCTTTGTAGAGGGATGTTTGGAGTCTTGCAAGGGAGAAACAGGCTTTCACTCTATCTTCAAATTTGCTCATTCTTTTAAGACAAAATTCATCCTTGTATCAGTTTTGTGGTAAGGCATACATGTGCATTACCAAACCAGTAGTATTTCAAAGTCAATTTATTTTACCACTGGTTGAGTAGACTGTAGATTACCAAATAATAATTTTTTCTTCAATGTTTGACTAGTTCATTTCATCTTGTAAGTGAAAAAATAGTCTTGTTTATCCCTGTGTGTACCCTTGAATTAGCATACTGACCACTGTATGTAGGAAGTAGAATACATTCTTGTAAATGAAGGTTTCATTGCAGATGAAAAATTGGCCATGGGTGTACCCTCTCAGAAAGAAGGTAATATTTTTCAGTACCCATGCTTCATTCTTGTGCTTTTTTAATAAAGCTCTTTGATATAGGCAGTAGTGCTCCCTTTTTGATAAAATATTAGCAGCTTCTTGCCAGCCATTCTACTCCAAAATTTTATTATTGTGGATTTCAGTGAAATAAATGACAAACTTGAATTCGGTGTATATGAACATTTAATCATCAGCCATATGGAGTAGAATTGGAGAGTGGCTTCCCTGTAACCATATCAGACTTAGGCTGTGGAAGGGCTTGGCTTTGGTTTCATGTCTAAAACATTTTGATTTTTTATATTAGCCAGATGGACTCTCCCAGCACAGTGCATGACCACTAATTTTGTTCGTATATATACTGTATTTGCATGTAGGAATATAGAACTAAGTTCAGTTTATTCCTCGCAGAATCCTTGACATTAGTGTTCGTGGAAACCAAGAAAGGGGCAGATGCTCTTGAAGAGTTCTTGTATCGCCATGGTTACCCAGTTACAAGTATCCATGGAGATCGTAGCCAACGTGAGCGTGAGGATGCTCTCCGCGTTTTTCGCTCTGGCCAGTGTCCCATTCTGGTAGCCACTGCGGTAGGTAAACATCATTTTGTGTAGCAGAAGCCCCATTTATGTTTTTTTCATTTCTCCCACAGTAATACATTGGCTCCTTTTCTCCATGCCCTGACATGTCTAGGTCCTGAAGATATTTTTTTGTCCTCTTATGTTTGTGTTTTATTACATCTGCAAGGAATAATATGTGGAAGTTTATTCTCATTTTCATCTCCATTAATATATATTTAAAACAATATAGGCTTCATTCACATGTGTAATTGTGTGACTCTGTCAGCTAGTCTTCCATCTTTTTATCCTGTATCATAACTAATAACTTGTCTGGTATTCTGCATGAGGTTTAGAGATTTAGAGAGAATGGAGAAAAATAGAATGACTTGGAGGGTGTATAAATCTGTAGCATAGTGGAGGGAAGGTAGGGTAGGGGTAATCCTAGAAAAGGTTGGAGGGAGGGGATAAAGGAGGTTTTGTATGCGAGAGGGCTTGAACATCTAACAGGCGTATGTGTGCGTGTTAGGATTGAGTAGAGGCAAGTGGTTTTAATGACTTTGCTTACTGTTACAGTATGAGCAAGGTAGCATTTATGAAGGAATTCAGGAAAACTAGTTAGCTGAGTGTGGGTGAAAATATTTTTTCTCTTTTCTGGTCACCCTACTTTGGTGGAAAACGACTGGTGTGTTTAAAAAAAAAAGTAATATATTTCCTATTACTTCAACTTCTTTAGATTCACCAGCAACCTTTCATGTGGCACTATATCATTTTTTTTATTTTTTTTATTTTTTACAGTTTAGTAATGCAAAGGCCATCCATTTCCTCTTTTTCTTTCTGATCTCCCTCTCTTTGATGTCTTTTAAGGTTTATAAGTTGCAAATTTCCATTCCTGGATGAATATTAACCCTTTCACTGGCTCCCATGTATATCTACGTTATTGATACACAAATAACCCGCACGGTATTGCGCCTTTTTGTTATCTACATTACTGATGCTAGTATTGCTCATGTAGATCTACATTTTAAGCGCAGTGCCCTCAAATAGACTGTGAGCAGTAAATTATGGCCTTCCTATGCAGTGCATGATGGGAAGAGCAAACCTCTGACCTTGTGTTTGGTTTAAAATAACAACTTTGAGGTTTTTCTAGATAGTTTTTAAGGCTTCATTGGCATTTTTCTGGGATCATTTGATAGAATGGTAGACATATGTACTAGTGAAATAGAAGTGATTTTGGTTTGTTTCAGTCAAAAAAGTAGGTTGAAATAGGCCTCAAAGTGGCAGAAATATTTGATTTTTGGAGATTTTTTCTGAGGAAGGGTAGGGCCCCTTAGTCTATTTTATAGGTCTTGACTAGGCTGTCCTGCTTCAGTTGTTGGTACTCCCTAAACCATGACCAAATATTCTTGGGTTATATTGTATTGCTTGAGAAATAGGGTAAAACCTTGATGTTTTTTTGTGTGTGATGGATTTAAAAGGGAAGACAATTGTTAGATAGGAGAGGCCTGGGGATGTGATTAATGCCAGAGGACAGGTTGCTGGAATGTCTACAGTATTTATTTTGGACTTTTTTCAATTGGAATTTGTTGAATTTTGTGTAAAATATGCCAAATTAACTGTCACTTTATAGGGTAGTTTTGATAGTTGAATGGGCAGTTTCTTGCTCTCAGACGATAGAATGGAAGGCATACTAGTGAAAAAGCCAGGAATTTGAACTGTGCAATGAAATTGGCTCAAAATAAGACTCATGGGCAAAATCACCAATGCCTAAATTGCTCCTGCCAACTTAGCCCCTACATAATTCCATAAGTTTTGCATCAAATTTTGAACTTTTGGTGTCATCACTATCAGAAAAAATTTCTCTACCATTTTGGAAGTTTTTTTATGTATCGTGACACTGTCAGCACTTAATTACAAGATTTATGGCAGTGTAAAGGTTAATATGTTCCATGAGGAATTTTATGCGTTCTAGATATTCAACAAGGTCTTTTTCTTGTAATTTTGTTCAATAATTTGCATTCTCATTTTGTTACTGATATTAGTCTTTAGTTTATTTTTTATGACACTGCTGCCTTCCACTCATGGCAATTTAATTGCCATTAATGAGTTGTTAAAGCTTGCACTATTTATTTTTCATTTCACTACTTGATAGTATTATGCTGATATTGATTATTGAGAAGCATAGGTTTGGTAGTTTTTTTTGGAACAGGTACTGATTCTGCATCAGTATTTGTCTGCTGTGCTCCAGTGTGTTATGCCTGACATTTTTGTAGAATTAATGTGAGGGGAGAAATAAGTTGCATTCTTTTAAATGGGCTTTACGTTTTTTCCTTAATCAACAATGAAGGTACAAAATTGTGAATACAGGGAATCAGAATACATGGAGAGACTTGAAAACCCATTCATGAATGTGACGAACAGTAAGGCTTCGTAAGTTTCGCCTGTAACACGATGTTATATTTTTCAGGTTGCAGCTCGTGGCTTGGACATTCCTCATGTTAAACATGTCATCAATTTTGACCTTCCATCTGACATAGAAGAATATGTTCACCGTATTGGTCGTACTGGTCGTATGGGCAACCTTGGTGAGTGAGTTTGTATTCTTTTAGCAAGTTTGCTGGGGTACTTCTATACCAGTATCCCTTATTTGTATATCTGAAGCTGCTGCTCTTTTATCAAACTTGGTGTCCCCATTACCCAGGCACTGCATGACCATAATAATGTGAAGTAAAGATCTTGGTCCTTATGCCTACTGAACCAGACTGTCAGTCTTGCATTGAACAAAAATATAATGCAATGAATGTGAATACTTGTTTATTTTTGCATGGGTATTGATGTTTTCACATTACACGCAAACATTGATTATAAATTTAAACACGTTTCATTGTGGTGGTCTGTGAAGCAAGTTGACATATAAAATCAGTGCAACACACACCATTGATGTGCCTTCCGGCATGATCTCACCATGAATCTGCTTGACTTTAGCCATTGTTTAATATTGGTAATGAAATGAAGGCAATGATTTCATACATTGGAATGGGAGTAAAACTATCAAGAGGAGGGTTAACTCCGAGGTGAGTATGGAGGAAGTGGGTTAGGCTACTAAATGGTTTGAAGCAGTAGAGATTAATGTAATTATGACATATTGAAAGCAAGTAAGAAAATAGTTTTTGGATTTGTTGGTGCCTTTTTTTTTTTTAATATGCCTGGATAGTCCTTTTCACATCAGTAATTGTTGCTTCAGAAGTATTTGACTGTATGCTAATTTTTTTTCTTATTCTATCTAGGTCTTGCCACAAGCTTCTTCAATGATAAAAACCGTAATATGGTTCGAGACTTGGTAGAGCTGTTGCAGGAAGCGAAACAAGAGTTGCCCAAGTGGCTGGAGGCCATTGCATCAGAGACACGTTGGGGAGGTGGCGGCGGTGGAAGAGGGCGCAGTGGTGGAAAGAGATTTGGTGGTGGATTTGGCTCTCGTGATTACCGTCAGGCTGATCGCAGCAAGGGTCCCCACACGACAGGTCCTGCACGCCCTGGTGGAACTTTCAACAACTTCGGGGGAGGTTGGTAACTTCCAAGAAGTATAGTTGTGCTCTTCACTGTAGGTACAGTACTGTGTACACTACTATTGGTGTGTCTGTTAAAAGTTTCTTTTTGTCATTAGTGTACTACAGCCCATGAATATATTCTGTGCTCTGGAAAATCTGATTAAACCTGTACACCCTTTTCAAGGCTAATGCTGCTTGTAATTTCATTTTATTTTCCTCATTGCTACTGAGCATTAATCTAAGAAAATAGTAACTTCACAGTTGTTAGGCAAATGGACACACATGCAGCTAACGTAACATTGTGGCAAAGTTTTACTCCTGGGGAGTGAAACATTGCCACAGTAAAATGTCACATTAGTTGTATGTGTCCACTTATCTAAAATTTTGTCAGTAATTCTACCATTATTACTAAATAGTTAAAAGGTAGTAAAGCTAGCCCTCCACTTTCGTGAGTTCCACCTTCACGTGCTTCGAACATTCGCGAATGCCCAACCGCCCAATTTGTTATTAAACCATAACATGTATATACAATATTTTACAATGTTTTCATGTGCTTTATGATTGTCTGTGGTTCAATAAGTTAAGGAAGCAGTATTGTTAGGCTAAGTAAATGCTATTATTATATTTCCCTACAATATATTTGAGCATAAAAACATTCGCGAACGCTACACTACAGTGGAACCTTGGTTTTCGTATGCCCTAGTTTGTATGTAAAACTAGTTATTTCTATAAAATGTATTTTTTTGTTAATGTTTTTGGGTGTTTGGATTTACATTAATTCTTATGGGAAATATTAACAAAAAAATACATTTTATAGAGAATAACTATAGTTTCTGGTTAGCCAGACTTGAGTCCTGGAAACGGGAAGTACAGTGCCTGCACTTTAAAGGAGGGGTTTGGGATATTGGCAGTTTGGAGGGACTTCTAAACTGTCGTATCTGAGCACCTCTGCAAAGATAGTGATTATGTATGAGTGAGGTGAAAGTGTTGAATGATGATGAAAGTATTTTCTTTTTGGGGATTTTTTCTTTCTTTTTGGGTCACCTTGCCTTGGTGGGAGACGGCCGACTTGTTGGAAAAAAAAAAAACTAGTTTTACATACAAACTAGGGCATACGAAAACTGAGGTTGCACTGTATTATTGTATTTCTTCTTTCTTTCTTTCAACACGTCGGCCGTTTCCCACCAAGGCGGGGTGGCCCAAAGAGAAAAACAAAAGTTTCTCTTTTTAACTTTAGTAATATATACAGGAGAAGGAGTTACAAGCCCCTTGCTCCCGGCATTTTAGTCGACTCTTACGACACGCATGGCTTACGGAGGAGGAATTCTGTTCCACTTCCCCATCATATTTGCACACCAAACATTCAGGAATTTTCAAGATTCACGAGGTTCTTGATCCCCTAACACTCGTGAATGTGGAGGGCCTCCTGTATTTTTTTTTAGTAAGGGAATTATGGGACCACCCCTCAAATTCTGGGGTATCTTTATTTTTTGTCCGATTTTTTTAATTTTTGGCGTACGTTTAGAAGCATATATGTAACATACTATGACAAAGTTTCAATAAGATTGGCCAACAAACAACTGAGAAAAAAAAAATTACTGATTTTGACAAATGGCAGCACTTTTTGACAAATTGGCACTATGAGTGGCTCTTCCGACAATCCCCACTGTTAGAATACGTCTAACACTAATTTTTGCTGAATGCAATTAATCTAATATACCTTATTTTCGTGCTGAAAAAAATACATTTGGTACGCTTTTTTGGCATTCACCAAAATATCTGCCTTTTACTCCCCACAAAATCAAAAATATTTTGAGTATTCCAAAAAATAATTGAGCAATAATTAAAACACACTTTGTTTTATATTGTCTGTGAAAATCATTTCAATCCAATCATTATTAATGGTAAACAAGCAAAGCAATAGGCGAAAATCTTGCTTTAGAGATATTCGGGTGAACGCGCGGGCTAGCTAATTACGTCAGAAAAGTACAAAAAAATAAGAAAATCGCGCTATTTTGGGCTTTTCTATGCAATATAAGTGATTTTTTTATTGTTTCCCGTGTATGAAACACCGTTTTCTTTAGTTCTACCAGAGGTAACATAGAAAACCCTTCTCTAATAATCTGTAACATTTCTTCAAGGCCACCACCACCCTCCAGTATAAAATATACAAATATTATTATTTTGGCCTGCTTTCTTATTTGTTTATCTTAATTATCTTATGCATAATATCATTATTGAATAAATGATATAAGCAGAAAAAGAATATTAGCAATAATAGCCTCAGTATAAGACATTTTGTGAGCGGCGGTCAGACTGCCGACATCAATAAAATCGATAAATGGTTGTTGCATCATCATACAAGGTCTGCCCACCTCTGATATAAGCCCCTCTCCACTGTATATGCTTATGCATATACAGTGGACTCCCGGCTAACGAACAAAATTCATTCCAGAAGCCTGCTCAAGTACCATTACCGAACGAATTTACTTCCTTAAGAAATAATGTCACGTGGGTTAGTCTACTTCAGACCCCCAAAAATACACTTCCACAAGCACTTACAATATTTTACTTACATAATTGTACGATTTCCGGGGAGTTCGTTAGCTGGGGGTCCACTGTATTTACTTGACGGGTCGCCACCAGACATGTTTCAAGTAGCTATAATTTGCTTTAGAAACATCATATTTTTTCGCATAATTCTTTGCCGGAAATTGCGGGGGTGTATCTTTGTCACCAATAATATTTGCAAGGTGGTAAGGAGGAACAAGGCTTACTTTCAGGCTTGCTGGCATAGTAGTAGTTTTCACACAATATTTTACTCAAGGAATCACTTTCGGGTTGATTGTAAAAATGCTCCTCACAGCAGAACCCATACGAGTTTAGTGTTTGTTTGCTTGTTTTTATATAATTACAGTAAACTGCTCTTCACAAACTATGGGCATTGTGATAAAGGCCGACTTGTTGGAAAAAAAAATTATAGTTAACTTTTTTAACACGTCAGCCATCACCCACTGAGGCAGATTGACCCACAAAAGAAACACTTTCACCATCATTCACACATAATCACTGTCTTTGCAGAGGTGCCCAAATATGACAGTTTAGATGTCAATCCAAGCAGCCAATATCCCAAACCCCTCCTTTAAAGTGCAGACATTGTTCCTCCCACCTCCAGGACTCAAGTCCAGCTAACCGGTTTCCCTGAATCCCTTCACAATTACCCTGCTCACACACAAGAGTTTATCAGGTTCCAAAAATCATTTGTCTATTCACTCCTATCTAACACTATCTAACACTATCTACACTTGCTCATTTGCAGTTCCTGGTTTTCATTTAGTGTATTTTTTTAATTTTCATAAAAATAATTGGGTAGTTTAAATAGTGTAGTTCTGAGTATATTGCAATAAGGAGTTTTGTAAAGACACTTCTTCTACATGGTAATATTTAGTTAATTTTACAGCACCGCCACACTTCAATAACTACGAGAGCTACGGCTTCGGTGGAAGTGGCTTCAACAATTACAGCCCTTCAGGGGCTTCCGGAACAGACTGGTGGGGAAAATGAACTCCAGCAGCAGAGACTCCGGCACCGTGCCACGTTGTGCAACACTTGTTAAATCTGGGACTATACCATTAGTGGAAGTGCAGTGTTTGCTTTTTCTTTTAGTTTAGATGGGTGGTGTAAACCCTTGGTAGTATATAAGGTCACTTCTGTAATGGCACAAACTGTTTGTTGATTAGTGGTTTCCCTATAATGACAAGTGTGAGTGATCAGTCCTAAAATGGAGTGATGCTTGAAAAAAAAGATATTACAACTGTTTACTTGGAAAAAAAACTGTTCCCAGAATTGTGTATTGCTTCATACTTGTACCCAGTAACAAGTGACCACAAAGTGGCATAGAAAAAAAATGTTTTAGCAGCAGTCAAACTTTTAAAAGTGTTATCATTATCAAAGCCCTGCTGTCTGAAGATGTGGCATGTGTCACCTTAATGCGGGGTTCTCTTTTAAACTTGAAATTTTCTTGTGTCACAAGCTTGAAACTTTTCTCTGAATATGTTGACCTTAGACTGAAGGCTCACTTGTCTTGATGTTTACCGCCTGCAAGTCTGCATCACAACCCAAATGTTGACGTTACTTAGAGAGGAAACTTGAACTTTTCTCATGCTTCTTTGTGTGATAATTAGCAGTCAAGAGGAGGGGTTGAATAGTAATGCAGCCCCATCTCTGAACCTTTAGCATGGGTTTAAGTACCATGTTCCACTGTGTAGCACTGAAAATGTAGACCCTTTTTTGATTATAAGTAAGTATGATGCAGAAACTGAGGTCAATTGTGAACATATTTTATCCCTAAAATACCCCAAATGTCAAGGTTGGGCTGCTGTTAACTTTTGTGTCTAATATATATTGTAGCGGTGGTGTTGCCGGGCGAAGAAAAGTGAACCAATGCCTCGGCCAAATTTATAGCAGAGGGACAGTTATGTAGTTTGTTAACATCACTGGAACGCCCGGGCAACAGCAGCGTGCACTGTTGCATTCATTAAGGTATTATAATTATAGAATTCTGTAGCATGGCTTTTGGGGAGTTTAATTGATCATTTGATATTTTGCCGTCCCTTTTGATTGTAGCATTGAACGAGCCTCTGGAGCAGCTGTGAATGCAGTTATTTCAGATTTACTTCTTGTTGCTCAGAAGAAACTTTAAAACTTTGTAACTTGTCCGGAATACATTTGGAGTGGATCCAAGTGAGTTATGTTTTAAATACTTAAAAGGATTGAATCCTTATGAGGCTCAGTATGGAGATGTGTCTTTGTCTCTCCTCCTGGATTTTGAAGACCCACCATAACTTTTTTTTTTAATTTATATATACATATATATTTTTTTTTACTTAAGTTCGGTTGGACTTGGGTGCTGGTTACAGCATCCACTACACAGTAGCGGCCGATGCCGCAACACATGGCCGCAGCATCACTCAAGCCTGGTCTCCTGAAGGCAGTGGCTAGCATGTTGCAGTAATGATCCATCCCTGAGTCATACAAATAACTTGACTAATCTCAGGGTATAGGCCTACCCAGTGTTCGACAAACGTGTTCCTGTCTAGTAATGTTACAAACTGGGCAGGGAGACATTGCTGATCAGCTACCAGCAGTGTATTGATGCATCTCAAGTAGAATTGCTGTGGCACATTGCAGCCTTCTTAGATATTAAGTCAAACTACCTGTAAATTATGAGAAGGCCGTGTGTGCCTGGTCTCACTTTGGCGAACACTGCCATTATTACTGTGATATTGTTTGATGCCCGTAATATAGCGGGATAGGGTGCGGGGCCAGGTTTGGGTTGTGGCAGAGAACGCCCCCGGCAGAGGGCTGCCAGCTCTTCCCTGGCATAAGCTAGCAGGGTTGCAGCGAGTTCTGATGATAGTGAGACAGAGGTACAGCCCACATTCCACTTTTATCATGATCCTCCACAAATGTTTATATAGTTATACCTGTAATCTCAGTCATAGTCTGAGTATTGCCAAAGATTGTTAGTTTGTATGTTCATGTACAAATGTTGTCTTTATTTAGTAATCCATATTTGTTATTGTAGATGCTGACATAAGCAGTCCTGCTTATGCTCACCTCAGACTAACTCTAGTCGGTGATGGCGCGCTGTTCCTCGTAGTAAACAGGCAGGAGTGTGTGTGAGTGAGTTAAAAGAATTTGGCTCCTGGTTCCCAGTGAACAAAACTATTTGCCCATAGATCTGAGTATTTGGGCATTTCTCATGTTGATATCTCATCAGCTGCTTGTAACTTGTTGGTGCTAGATTTTAATATTATGTCCAGGAGCTTTGATCAGGTACAAAGTTCATAGCACAATGATCTGTCATGGAGAGATTGTGTTGAAAATAATCGGGTGTTTTAATGTAAACACTGCTCCTGCAGTGGGATGCTGCTGCGTTAGCTAGTATATTTAAACAATAAAATTGTGCAAAATTGAAATTTTAGTGGTACAATAATTTATAGTAATGTACAGATTATGCATTTTATGTACTGGCTTGTGTGGGATAGCCAAACAAAGAATATAGAATTTTTCAGATTATATATAGTCAATGTACCAACATTATTTGATGCCTGGAGCATCAGGAATGCTTTATAATCATCTAAGTAACACTTACGGCATGTGGAGATACACCAGCGACCCACGTAGGGGTTGTTGGGAAGGGGGGGGGGATGCCATTCACCACTGCTGCTACACTTGACCAAGACAAAATACACTAAATAGCGACGTGAAAAGTAATCAGTGATGTGCGATACATTAAAAGTAATATATTGTTACATTCTTAAATATACGCAGCATGGAGAGAATCAGTGATGTGTGAAACATACCAGCATGGTAGCTACAAGGAGGATGGACAGTGATGTGGTATATTAGAAGCAATGTGTTGTGGGTGGGTTGTAAGCAGTGGTGAGAGGCTCCAGGGATCATCTTTCCACCAAGGAAGAGCAACGTCATCTTCCGGGCCCTGCGAGAGCTTCAGATAAGCTCTTCCGGGAGGTCAGGAAGGGGTCCTCAACATTTCCCATGGAAAGAAAGTGTACCTAATATTGGGGAAATATACGGGGGGTCTCTGCGCCAAATATTGTGTAGATAAAATGTATTGTCTTTTTATACAAGATTACAAGCTATTTTTTATTTCTCTCATTTCTAGAGATTTAAGGAGAGATCTCACATTGATAGGGATGGCAAATTGAAGTCTACTACTATTATATTCACTCTGGCATTTAGATCATTTATGAAACTAGAGAATGTACTCAAGCTTTCTTAAAATATAATAAAAACAGCAAAATATTTCATCTTGGTTTGAATTCTTTCCATTTATGAACTTTGTAATTTTTTTTTTTTTTTTTTTTTTTACCAAAGTGGCCATATCCCACCAAGGCGGGGTGACCTAAAAAGAAAACACGTAAGTTTTTCTTTTTAAATTTAGTAATGTATACAGGAGAAGGGTTACTAGCCCCTTTCAGCATTTTAGTCGCTTCTTACGACACTCATGACTTATGGAGGAATAATTACGTTCCACTTCCCCATGAAGATTATTATTATTATGTATACAGGCCTTTAAGGGGGGGAAGTTGCTTTGTTACTGGAGGAGGGCTTTTGAGCCAAGTAATTAGAGTAAATCAACTCCTACCTTGGATCAAACCCTATTACCTCTTGTTTCCCAGGTGCTGTATAACCCATAGGAGTTTAGTGCTTTCCCATAAATATATGCAACACTTGTAATTTATCTAGTCTGTTCCCTTCATGCTAATGTAGAGCTCTTGATCCAAGGAATTAGAACTACCCTCCACTTTGCTCCAGGCACTCTATGACTTAGATTAGTTCTTCTAATTAAATATAATAATAATACTCTACTTTGATGCTAGTGAAGACTTAATCAGAGAAATTACTCTCCCTTGGATCAAACCTATTCCCCAGGCTTTGTATAGCCATTATGGGTTTAGTGCTTTCCATAACCTTGGTGCCAATAAGAGGCTCTTGATCCAGGTAAATGGACTTAGTCACTCGGAGAGAACCTGATTGCCCGTCTTATCCCAGGTGCAGTGTATTATTTTGACAGGTTTAAAGCTTTTCCCCAATTAAAATAGTCCTTCCTTATAAATGATTATTATAATAAAAAAAGCTCTAAACCCACTAGGGTCATCTACCTTGTAAATATACTACTACTAATTACCTAATGTGACCAGAGTTTTATTATGCACCCCGTACACATTTAGGTGGTCGAGACTGCTTCCAATTCCAAAGTGCTTTAAGACCCCTGTGGGTTTGACTCTAAATATAATTCAGACTAATGGATCCTGCTCATTATTTTAAGTTGGTTATAATAGTACTGTATTTATTTCTTGTCTTTTATTTTTGTTAATATTATCTTTGTTTATACATACTGTGTTTACATTGTTTATTGTAAGTGCTGAGTGACAGGAGGACCCCATTTATACAGCAGGTTAGGTTCTGGGCTGCTTCTGTACAGTAGGGCCCACTATACAGCAGGTTAGGTTCTGGGCTACTGCTGTAAAGTGAAATACAGACTCTTTTTCACTTTCAAATGCATATAAAAGTCTGATAACATGTATACACTATCATATATTAAGTGAGCAATAGAGCTGGGCCTAAAAAATGCATATACAGTACATACATTACTTAAAATATTTTCAGCCTTAGCTTATAGTGAGTGGTGAATATATTTATTGTAGAAAATATGAACAAATGAAGAATGGGTATAAGTGAAAATTGCTGCATTAGTGAAATACCGTGAAGCAAAGCGCTGTAGGGCCGCCCTGTATGTGCTTGAAGTGCTCTGAAAATTACTCCCACCACTACTATATGATGGGTCGAAGACCTGGGCTCTAACATTCTTGATAGGCAAGCAGGTTGCAGTGAAAATGAACTATTTATATGTGGTATATTAATTGTTTGCAGTTTTAAATTTGGTCAAAAAATATACATACTGTACATGTATATTGCATGTTGTTACGAATTATTTACAATACAGCCTCTCCTTACTTAGCGATGTACTCATTTACCGACGCCTTGGACTTATGACGGGCTCTCTGACCAGTATTCATAACTAAATAATATATATTAGAGCTGATTTCCTCTATTCTGTTTATTTCAATATACTACAATACACTGCTGTATAAACACTTAAAAATATACCAGAAATGTTATTAGTCTTAGGAACGGAACTCCGTCGTTAAGTGAGGAGAGGCTGTACTCAGATGTGTAGCGAGTCAGTTATTATTTTTTTTTTCCAACAAGTCGGCCATCTCCCACCGAGGCAGGGTGACCCAAAAGAAAAATCTTCATCATCATTCAACACTTTCACCACACTCGTACATAATCACTGTCTTTGCAGAGGCGCTCAGATACGACAGCTGAGAATAGTCCCTCCCAGCTGTCACTATCCCAGACTCCTCCTTTAAAGTGCAGGCATTGTACTTCCCATTTCCAGGACTCAAGTCCAACTAAATCAATTAACTGGTTTCCTGAATCCTTCACAAAATGTTACCCTGCTCACACTCCAACAGATCGTCATGTCCCAAAACCATTCGTCTCCATTCACTCCTATCTAACACGCTCACACATGCTTGCTGGAAGTCCAAGCCCTCGCCTACAAAACCTCCTTTGCCCTCCCTCCAACCTTTTCTGGGACGACCCCTACCCGCCTTCCTTCCCTACAGATTTATACGCTCTCCAAGTCATTCTACTTTGATCCATTCTCTCTAAATGACCAAACCACCTCAACAACCCCTCTTCAGCCCTCTGACAAATACTTTTAGTAACTCCACACCTAATTTCCACATTCCGAATTTTCTGCATAATATTTACACCACACATTGCCCTTAGACAGAACATCTCCACTGCCTCCAGCCTCCTCCTCACTGCAGCATTTGCAACCCATGCTTCACACCCATATAAGAGTGTTGGTACCACTATACTTTTGTACATTCCCTTCTTTGCCTCCATGGATAACGTTTTTTGTCTCCACAGATACCTCAACGCATCACTCACCTTTTTTTCTTCATCAATTCTATGGTTAACCTCATCCTTCATAAACCCATCCGCTGACACGTCAACTCCCAAATATCTGAAAACATTTACTTTCATAATCCCTCTCTCCAATGTGATATCCAATTTTTCTTTATTTAAATCGTTTGATACCCTCATCACCTTACTCTTATCTATGTTCACTTTCAACTTTCTACCTTTACACACACTCCCAAACTCGTCCACTAACCTTTGCAACTTTTCTTTAGAATCTCCCATAAGCACAGTATCATCAGCAAAAAGTAACTGTGCCAACTCCCATTTTGCATTTAATTCCCCATAATTTAATCCCATCCCTCTCCCCAACACCCTAGCATTTACTTCTTTTACAACCCCATCTATAAATATATTAAACAACCATGGTGACATTACACATCCCTGTCTAAGACCTACTTTTACCGGAAGTAATCTCCCTCTCTCTACACACCCTAACCTGAGCCTCACTATCCTCATAAAACTCTTTACAGCCTTCAGTAACTTACTACCTATTCCATACACTTGCAACATTTGCCACATTGCTCCCCTATCCACTCTATCATATGCCTTTTCTAAATCCATAAATGTAATGAAAACTTCTCTACCTTTATCTAAATACTGTTTGCATATATGCTTCACTGTAAACACTTGATCTACACATCCCCTACCCACTCTAAAGCCTCCTTGCTCATCTGCAATCCTACTCTGTCTTACCTCTAATTCTTTCAATAATAACCCTGCCATACACTTTACCTGGTATACTCAGTAAACTTATTCCCTATAATTTTTACACTTTTTTATCCCTTCCTTTATATAAAGGAACTATACATGCTCTCTGCCAATCCCTAGGTACCTTCCCCTCTTTCATACATTTATTAAACAAAAATACCAACCACTCCAGCACTATATACCCCCCTGCTTTTAACATTTCTGTCATGATCCCATCAGTTCCAGCTGCTTTACCCCCTTTCATTCTACGTAATGCCTCACGCACCTCCCCCACACTCACATCCTGCTCTTCTTCACTCCTAAACGATGTTGTACCTCCCTGGCCAGTACCTGAAATTACCGCCTCCCTTTTTTCATCGACATTTAAAAGTTCCTCAAAATATTCCCGCCATCTACCCAATACCTCCAGCTCCCCATCTACTAACTCCCTACTCTGTTTTTAACTGACAAATCCATTCGTTCTTCACTAGGCTTTCTTACCTTGTTTATCTCACTCCAAACATTTTTCTTGTTTTCAGCAAAATTTCTTGACAGAGCCTCTCCCATTCTTTCATCCGCTCTTCTTTTGCACACTCTCACCACTCTCTTCACCTTTCTTTTACTCTCCATATACTCTGCTCTTCTATTTACACTTCTGTTTTGTAAAAACCTCTCATAAGCTACCTTTTTCTCTTTTATCACACCCTTTACTTCTTCATTCCACCATTCACTCCTCTTTCCTCCTGCACCCACCCTCCTATAGCCACAAACTTCTGCCCCACATTCTAATAGTGCATTTTTAAAACTATCCCAACTCTCTTCAACCCCCCACTACTCCTACTTGCACTAGCCCACCTTTCTGCCAATAGTTGCTTATATCTCACCCTAACTTCCTCCTCCCTTAGTTTATACACTTTTACCTCTCTCTTACTTGCTGTTGCCATTTTATTATTGTCCCATCTACCTTTTACTCTAACTTGTAGCTACAACCAAATAATGATCCAATATATCCGTTGCCCCTCTATAAACATGTACATCCTGAAGCCTACCCATCAACCTTTTATCCACCAATACATAATCCAACAAACTACTTTCCTTACGTGATATATCATACCTTGTATATTTATTTATCCTCTTTTTCATAAAATATGTATTACTTATTACCAAACCTCTTTCTACACATAGCTCAATTATGGTTCCCCATTTACATTTACCCCTGGCACCCCAAATTTACCTACTACTCCCTCCACAACATTTTTACCCACTTTAGCATTAAGATCCCCAACCACAATTACTCTCTCACTTGGTTCAAAACTCCCCACACACTCACTCAACATTTCCCAAAATCTCTCTCTCCTCTACACTTTCTCTTCTCCAGGTGCATAAACACTTACTATAACCCACTTTTCACATCCAACCTTTATTTTACTCCACATAATCCATGATTTTATACATTTATATTCCCTCTTTACCTGCCATAACTGATTATTCAACATTATTGCCACTCCTCCTTTAGCTCTAACTCTATTTGAAACCCCTGACCTAATTCCATTTATTTCTCCTCACTGAAACTCTCCTACCCCCTTCAGCTTTGTCTCACTTAAAGCCAGGACATCCAGCTTCTTTTCATTTATAACATCTACAATCATCTCTTTCTTATCATTCGCACAACATCCACGCACATTCAAACATCCCACTTTGACGGTTTTTTTCTTTTTCTTTTTAGTAAGCTATACAGGAAAAGGGGTTACTAGCCCATTGTTCCCGGCATTTTAGTTGACTTTTACAATACTCATGGCTTACGGAGGAAAGATTCTTATTCCACTTCCCCATGGATATGAAAGGAAAAGCAATAAGAACAAGAACTATTAAGATAAAATCAAAGAAAACTCAGATGAGTGTGTATACATAAACGTGTACATGTTTGCGTAGGATGACCTAAATGTAAGTAGAAGTAGCAAGACGTTCCTGTAATCTTGCATGTTTATGAGACAGAAAAAAGACACCAGCAATCCTACCATCATGTAAAACAAATACAGGCTTTCGTTTTACACACACTTGGCAAGACGGTAGTACTTCCCTGGGTGGTTGCTGACTACCAACCTACTTTAGTTATAGCAATTATTTACACTAGGCAAAGTAAGGGTATTTTTTTCAGAATTATTAGTAATATGTCACTATGGATAAAATAATTAGACGATGATGTACATTTATGAGCAAGTTTTCTCTGAATTCACTTTTTTTGTGATGGAGAAAGTAATGACTTGGGTTGTGATGATTAGGTTTACATCAAGTGGTAGTGCAAACTCCTACAGGTACCTGGAGTGTACCTGGACAGGGTTTCGGGGGTCAGCTTCCCCGCGGCAGTAGTAATGTCCAAGAATATGTTGATTCTGTTGAATGTGCCATGGACCTGTAATTCTTACTGTATGACCACAGAGGCAGACCTCAACACTAATATTGACACTGAGATGGGTGAGAATTTGAATCACAGCAGTGAGAAAAGTAGTGGACAGTCCAAAGAATGCTTCAACGAAGCCAGGAAGGATGATAAACCTGCCTCACCTGTGTGTGATGATACTAATGCAGAATAGTGATAGGTAACTGACAGGTATAAACCTCTGTCAAAAATCAATGAAGTTCACTTGAAGTCCTTTTCATATGACTGCCCTCAAACTACTAGTGGATGGTCCAAGGTTGTAATCTGCTCCATCTTTCTCAGTTGATCAGGTCTATTATGCCTTTGAAGGTTAGTGTGAAATGGAATGCACAAAAGGTGCACTCTGACTACTGTCAACAATTCTGCCATACCTGTCTTGACTTCTGCTCCCCTCAAGGGAGGTTCCTTGACACAGGTGAGGGGCTCTTGATCTAGGGAATTGGATCTGTCCTCAAGTTCATTGAATTAAGCCTGAATACCTTCCATCCCCTCACAGGTGTATAATCCTAAGGGTTTAGCGCTTCCCCATTAATATAATAATTGACTTCTGGGATGACCATGCCACAAGGGTAGAATTGTTGACAGTAGTCAGAGTGCATCTTTTGTGCATTCCATTTTACACTAACCTTCAAAGGCATAATAGACCTGATGAACTGAGAAAGCTGGAGCAGATTACAACCTTGGACCATCCACTAGTAGTTTGAGGGCAGAGGTTTATACCTGTCAGTTACCTAGATGCTGGCGATGGGTTTAGTGTTAACTATGTACGTATATAATTAACGTCTTCAAGTACCGAACTTTAAGTGCCAGGAGTTTGAAGTGCCAGTTGTTGTAGAATGCTCCAGTTACTATACCCTGGTGGGTTTAGCACTTGTTTTTAATTGTAATAATAATACAAGTACTATAGATCCATCACTAACAGTGACTACCAGCGGGACCAGTGGCCCGGTAAACCCACGTAAACTTTAAAGAAAATATTGTGTGACCTATGGCATCATACCTAGCGATGTTGTGTGACCTATGGCATCATACCTAGCGATGTTGTGTGACCTATGGCATCATACCTAGCGATGTTGTGTGACCTATGGCATCATACCTAGCGATGTTGTGTGACCTATGGCATCATACCTAGCGATGTTGTGTGACCTATGGCATCATACCTAGCGATGTTGTGTGACCTATGGCATCATACCTAGCGATGTTGTGTGACCTATGGCATCATACCTAGCGATGTTGTGTGACCTATGGCATCATACCTAGCGATGTTGTGTGACCTATGGCATCATACCTAGCGATGTTGTGTGACCTATGGCATCATACCTAGCGATGTTGTGTGACCTATGGCATCATACCTAGCGATGTTGTGTGACCTATGGCATCATACCTAGCGATGATGTGACCATGGCATCAATATCAGGTGTTAGGTAAGTGGATACACTACACTACAGTATACACTACACACGTCACACTATACACTACACACGTCACACTATGCACTACACACGTCACACTATGCACTACACACGTCACACTACACTGCACACGTCATACTATACACTACACACGTCACACGTCACACTACACACGTTACACTACACACGTCACACTATACACTACACACGTCACACTATACACTACACACGTCACACTATACACTACACACGTCACACTATACACTACACACGTACACTATACACTACACACGTCACACTATACACTACACACGTCACACTATACACTACACACGTACACATACACTACACACGTCACACTATACACTACACCTTACACTATACACTACACACGTCACACATACACTACACACGTCACACTATACACTACACACGTCACACTATACACTACACACGACTACACTATACACTACACGACATCACACTACACGTCACACTATCATACACGTCACACTATCACTACACACGTTACACTCATACACTGCACACGTCATACTATACACTAACACGTACACGTACACTAACACTTACACTATACACACTACACACGTCACACTTACACTACACGTCACACTATCACTACAACGTCACACTATACACTACACACGTCACACTTACACACACGTCACACTATCACTACACACGTCACACTATACACTACACACACACTACCTCACACGTCACACTATACACTACACACGTCACACTACACTACACACGTCACACTATACACTACACGTCACACTATACACTACTCACGACACACTAAACACTACACACGTCACACTATACACTACACACGTCACACCATACACTACACACGTCACACTATACACTACACGTCACACTATACACTACACACGTCACACTATACACACACGTCACACTATACACTACACACGTCACACTATACACTACACACGACACACTATACACTACACCGTCACACTATACACTACACACGACACACTATACACTACACACGTCACACTATACACTACACACGTCACACTATACACTACACACGTCACACTATACACTACACACGTCACACTATACACTACACGTCACACTATTCACTACACGTCACACTATTCACTACACACGTCACACTATACACTACACACGTCACACTATACACTACACACGTCACACTATACACTACACACGTCACACTATACACTACACACGTCACACTATACACTACACACGTCACACTATACACTACACACGTCACACTATACACTACACACGTCACACTACACACGTCACACTATACACTACACACGTCACACTATACACTACACGTCACACTATACACTACACACGTCACACTATACACTACACACGTCACACTATACACTACACACGTCACACTATACACTACACACGTCACACTATACACTACACACGACACACTACACACGTCACTATCACTACACACGTCACACTATACACTACACACGTCACACTATACACTACACACGTCACACTATACACTACTAACGACACACTATCACTACACTACACACACGTCACACTATACACTACACACGTCACACTATACACTACACACGTCACACTATGCACTACACACGTCACACTATACACTACACACGTCACACTATACACTACACACGTCACACTATACACTACACGTCACACTATTCACTACACGTCACTATCACTACACACGTCACACTATACACTACACACGTCAACTATACACTACAGTCAACTATACACTACACGTCACACTATTCACTACACGTCACACTATACACTACACGTACACTATACACTACACGTCACACTATACACTACACGACACACTATACACTACACACGTCACACTATACACTACACACGTCACACTATACACTACACGACACACTATACACTACACACGTCACACTATACACTACACGTCACACTATACACTACACACGTCACACTATACACTACACGACACACTATACACTACACGTACACTACTACACTACACACGTCACACTATACACTACACACGTCCACTATACACTACACACGTCACACTATACACTACACACACACTAACACTACACACGTCACACTATACACTACACGTCACACTATCACTACACGTCACACTATACACTACACACGTCACACTATACACTAACACGTCACACTATACACTACCACGTCACTAACACTACACACGTACACTAAACTCACACTTACACTACACAGTCACACTATACACTACAACGTCACACTATACACTACACACGTCACACTATACACTACACACGTCACTACATACACACACAGTCACACTACTACAGTACACTACACTACGTCACACTATACACTACACACTACACTATAACACGTACTCACTACACGTCACACATACACTCACACGTCATACTATACACTCACACGCATACACTATGTCCACTACACTACAGCACACTATCACTACACGTCACACTATCACTACCACGTCACACTATACACTACACACGTACACTATCACTAGAACACTACTACCGTCACACTTCACTATACACGACACTATACATACACACGTCAATAAAACTACACACGTCACACTATACACTACACAGTCACCTATCACTACACTACACATACACTACACCGTCACACATACACTACAACGTCACACTATACACTACACGATCACACTATCACTACACGCACACTATACACTACACGTCACACTATACACTACACACTAAACACTATCACTACACGACACACTATACACTACACACGTCACACTGCATACACCATATCGTACACTCATCCTCACAGTACTGTACATGCTACACTGTACTATACATCCATACACTATACACTAATAATATACACTACACACACATGATATATACACTACACATCACATAATAGATACCATAACACGTCACCTGTGCTAAGCACATAACCACTGTCCACTTACACATGGGTATGGTGACTACCGCCACATCCTTATGGACTACCATGCCACACCTGGGATTACTACACGCCACACCATTACTGGGGTACACTATACCCACTACAATGGGATGTGACTACCGCCAACACCATGGTATGGGGGACTACCCACACCATGGTATGGTACTACGCTACACCATGGGATGGTGACTACCGCCCACACATGGGTATGGTGACTACCGCCCACACCATGCGTATGGGTGACTACGACACATGGATGACTACGCCACACCATGGTATGGTGACTACCGCCTAACACCATGGGTATGGTGACTACGCCACACCAGGGAAGTGACTACCACCACAAAGGGATGACTAC
Source organism: Cherax destructor (assembly GCA_009830355.1). Lineage (NCBI taxonomy): Eukaryota > Metazoa > Arthropoda > Malacostraca > Decapoda > Parastacidae > Cherax > Cherax destructor. The sequence continues at coordinate 92,262 of WNWK01004781.1, forward strand.
CGTCCACACCTATGGGATGGGGACTACCCTAAACATGGTAGTGACACCTCACACCATGGTATGGTGACTACGCCCACACATGGGTATGGGTGACTACCGCCCACACCATGGGTATGTGGTGACTACGCCCACCCATGGTATGGGTGACTACCAGCCACACAATGGGTATGGGATGACTACTCGCCAACACCATGGGTATGGGTGACTACCGCCCACAACATGGGTATGGGGTGACTACCAGCCCAACCCATGGGTATGGGGTGACTACCGCCCACACCATGGGTATGGTGTGACTACCACCCACACCATGGGTATGGGTGACTACCCCAACACCATGGGTATGGGTGACTACCGCCCACACCATGGGTATGGGGTGACTACCACCCACACCATGGGTATGGTGTGACTACCATCCACACCATGGGTATGGGTGACTACCACCCACACCATGGGTATGGTGTGACTACCACCCACACCATGGGTATGGGGTGACTACCGCCCACACCATGGGTATGGTGTGACTACCACCCACACCATGGGTATGGGTGACTACCACCCAACCATGGGTATGGTGTGACAACCACCCACACCATGGGTATGGTGTGACTACCACCCACACCATGGGTATGGTGTGACTACCACCCACACCATGGGTATGGTGTGACTACCACCCACACCATGGGTATGGTGTGACTACCACCCACACCATGGGTATGGGGTGACTACCACCCACACCATGGGTATGGTGTGACTACCACCCACACCATGGGTATGGGGTGACTACCGCCCACACCATGGGTATGGTGTGACTACCACCCACACCATGGGTATGGGGTGACTACCACCCACACCATGGGTATGGTGTGACTACCACCCACACCATGGGTATGGTGTGACTACCACCCACACCATGGGTATGGTGTGACTACCACCCACACCATGGGTATGGGGTGACTACCGCCCACACCATGGGTATGGTGTGACTACCACCCACACCATGGGTATGGGGTGACTACCACCCACACAATGGGTATGGGGTGACTACCGCCAACACCATGGGTATGGTGTGACTACCACCCACACCATGGGTATGGGGTGACTACCACCCACACCATGGGTATGGTGTGACTACCACCCACACCATGGGTATGGTGTGACTACCACCCACACCATGGGTATGGGGTGACTACCACCCACACAATGGGTATGGGTGACTACCGCCACACCATGGGTATGGGTGACTACCACCCACACCATGGGTATGGGGTGACTACCACCCACACCATGGGTATGGTGTGACTACCACCCACTCTATGGGTATGGGTGACTACCACCCACACATGGGTATGGGTGACTACCACCCACACAATGGGTATGGGGTGACTACCCCCACACCATGGGTATGGGTGACTACCACCCACACCATGGGTATGGGGTGACTACCACCCACACCATGGGTATGGTGTGACTACCACCCACACCATGGGTATGGGGTGACTACCACCCACACAATGGGTATGGGGTGACTACCGCCCACACCATGGGTATGGTGTGACTACCACCCACACCATGGGTATGGGGTGACTACCACCCACACAATGGGTATGGGTGACTCCACCCACACCATGGGTATGGTGTGACTACCACCACACCATGGGTATGGGGTGACTACCACCACACCATGGGTATGGTGTGACTACCACCACACCATGGGTATGGGTGACTACCACCACACCATGGGTATGGGTGCACTCCATGGGTCTGGTGTCCACCACCATGGGATTTGAAACCCACATGGGTATGGGTGACTACCACCACACCATGGGTATGGTGATACCACCACACCATGGTTGGGTGATACACCACCTGGGTAGGGTGACTACCACACCATGGGTATGGCGTGACTACCGCCCACACCATGGGTATGGGGTTACTACCACCCACACCATGGGTATGGGCTCGCGGTTCTTTCATATCTGAGACTTAAAAGAAGGTTACTGGTCACTGCTTCAATTACATTCTGTGATGTATTATTGTCGTAGCTTTAATATGACCCTTGTGGAGGGATGATTACAGTTGTACAGTGGTGCTTGTTAGGGCAGGCTAGGTCTTCTGATGGAGGGATGGTTACAGTTGTACAGTGGTGCTTGTTAGGGCAGGCTAGGTCTTCTGATGGAGGGATGATTACAGTTGTACAGTGGTGCTTGTTAGGGCAGGCTAGGTCTTCTGATGGAGGGATGGTTACAGTTGTACAGTGGTGCTTGTTAGGGCAGGCTAGGTCTTCTGATGGAGGGATGGTTACAGTTGTACAGTGGTGCTTGTTAGGAGGGAGGTCTTCTGATGGATGGTTACAGTTGTACAGTGGTGCTTGTTAGGGCAGGCTAGGTCTTCTGATGGAGGGATGATTACAGTTGTACAGTGGTGCTTGTTAGGGCAGGCTAGGTCCTCCTGTGGTGTGATTGTTACTTTCATTCAATTTTACACCAAAACAAATAAGTTCAATTTCTTTTGACGAGCGCTGCATAAGACAATATTTTCTTGCGTAAAACAGCATCAATAGCGTCACGAGAAAGGATTCCTGATTTTTTCTGCCTGAGAACACAGCTACGAGCAAGACGCTTCACGGAACACCTCCTGTGTTTGCCAATGTATGGTTCCGAGGGAGGGAGAAAACTGCCTACCGTAGTCGATGATGCTGTGGGTTTGAGATTTATCTTCGGCGTAACCTCCATCAACATGGATTGCACATTTAGCACAGCAGTTTCATCGGGATATTTTGAAATGTATTTGGTGAATTCTTGAATAGCGTCAGCAGAGTTATGGTGTGTGCAACTCGTCATGAAGTCCAGAAAGGTGAGGGCAAAGAAAGCACAGGTACCACAACCCTGGACTTTAAGGCGAAGATCTCGTACGCCATCATATATTTTATGGTAGAATAGGTAGTCCTTAACAAAGTCAGGAGGAGGATTACCATTAGAATCAAAATATATATGGACCCCATCCCAGTGACGATAAAATCCGACATCATGGTAGACTATCTGCTGCGGTGCAAGCAGCTGTAATAAATACCCATGTCCTCTCCACAGCTCAACCTTGTAGCCATCACTGTAGACCGGACAGCATAGTCGACCAAAAGGTCGTGGAGTTTCCTGGAAAATTGCCTGGATATTCCGACCCGTGAGTGCCCGTACCTGGAGCATCAGCTCCCGCTTCACCTCAACCCTTAAAGCGTCTAACTTCAACATTTAAAACAAAAAAAAATCTTTTTCCTTTAACACCTTCAGACGTCCTTTACTAATTTGAAACAACTAATGTTGATTTCATCCAAGCAAACTAATAATAGTTAACTATCACAGAATATAGTGACCTTAGAACTAACAATAGTAGCAAAATCCTGAAATATAATGAAAACTATTAATAATACTATTGACAATAATGAAAAGTCAATGAAATATAGTGAACCTGATGACACAGTAGATTGTGTAGGGTAGGTAGATGATTGTGTAGGGTAGGTAGATGATTGTGTAGGGTAGGTAGATGATTATGTAGGGTAGGTAGATGATTGTGTAGGGTAGGTAGATGATTATGTAGGGTAGGTAGATGATTGTGTAGGGTAGGTAGATGATTATGTAGGGTAGGTAGATGATTGTGTAGGGTAGGTAGATGATTGTGTAGGGTAGGTAGATGATTGTGTAGGGTAGGTAGATGATTGTGTAGGGTAGGTAGACAGATGATTGTGTAGGGTAGGTAGACAGATGATTGTGTAGGGTAGGTAGATTATTGTGTAGGGTAGGTAGATGATTGTGTAGGGTAGGTAGACAGATGATTGTGTAGGGTAGGTAGACAGATGATTGTGTAGGGTAGGTAGACAGATGATTGTGTAGGGTAGGTAGACAGATGATTGTGTAGGGTAGGTAGACAGATGATTGTGTAGGGTAGGTAGACAGATGATTGTGTAGGGTGGTAGACAGATGATTGTGTAGGGTAGGTAGACAGATGATTGTGTAGGGTAGGTAGACAGATGATTGTGTAGGGTAGGTAGACAGATGATTGTGTAGGGTAGGTAGACAGATGATTGTGTAGGGTGGGTAGACAGATGATTGTGTAGGGTAGGTAGACAGATGATTGTGTAGGGTAGGTAGACAGATGATTGTGTAGGGTAGGTAGACAGATGATTGTGTAGGGTAGGTAGACAGATGATTGTGTAGGGTAGGTAGACAGATGATTGTGTAGGGTAGGTAGACAGATGATTGTGTAGGGTAGGTAGACAGATGATTGTGTAGGGTAGGTAGACAGATGATTGTGTAGGGTAGGTAGACAGATGATTGTGTAGGGTGGGTAGTGTAATGTAGTATACTGTAGTGTAGTATAGTGTGACGTGTAGTGTAGTGTTATACCTGGAGGGTGTTCCGGGGGTCAACGCCCCCGCGGCCCGGTCCATGACCAGGCCTCCTGGTGGATCAGGGCCTGATCAACCAGGCTGTTACTGTTAGCCGTACGTAAACCAACGTAGGAACCACAGCCCGGCTGGTCAAGTACTGACTTTATGTGCCTGTCCAGCTCCCTCCTGAAGACAACCAGGGGTCATGAAGACAGCCAGGGGTCTTGAAGACAACCAGGGGTCTTGAAGACAACCAGGGGTCTTGAAGACAACCAGGGGTCTTGAAGACAACCAGGGGTCTTGAAGACAGCCAGGTGTCTTGAAGACAACCAGGGGTCATAAAGACAGCCAGGGGTCTTGAAGACAACCAGGGGTCTTGAAGACAACCAGGGGTCATGAAGACAGCCAGGGGTCTTGAAGACAGCCAGGTGTCTTGAAGACAACCAGGGGTCATAAAGACAGCCAGGGGTCTTGAAGACAACCAGGGGTCTTGAAGACAGCCAGGGGTCATGATGACAGCCAGGTGTCTTGAGGACAGCCAGGGGTCATGAAGACAGCCAGGGGTCTTGAAGACAGCCAGGGGTCATGAAGACAGCCAGGGGTCTTGAAGACAGCCAGGGGTCATGAAGACAGCCTGGTGTCTTGAAGACAGCCAGGGGTCATGAAGACAGCCAGGGGTCTTGAAGACAGCCAGGGGTCTTGAAGACAGCCAGGTGTCTTGAAGACAACCAGGTGTCTTGAAGACAACCAGGTGTCTTGAAGACAACCAGGGGTCATGAAGACAGCCAGGTGTCTTAAAGACAGCCAGGTGTCTTGAAGACAGCCAGGGGTCATGAAGACAGCCAGGTGTCTTGAAGACAGCCAGGGATCTTGAAGACAGCCAGGGGTCTTGAAGACAACCAGGGGTCTTGAAGACAACCAGGGGTCTTGACGACAACCAGGGATCTTGAAGACAACCAGGGGTCTTGAAGGCAGCCAGGGGTCTTGAAGACAGCCAGGGTTCATGAAGACAGCCAGGTGTCTTGAAGACAGCCAGGGGTCTTGAAGACAGCCAGGGGTCTTGAAGACAGCCAGGGGTCATAAAGACAGCCAGGGGTAATGAAGACAGCCAGGGGTCTTGAAGACAACCAGGGGTCTTGAAGACAACCAGGGGTCTTGAAGACAGCCAAGTGTCTTGAAGACAACCAGGGGTCATGAAGACAGCCAGGGGTCTTGAAGACAGCCAGGGGTCTTGAAGACAGCCAGATGTCTTCAAGACAGCCAGGGGTCTTGAAGACAGACATTGGTCTTGAAAGCAGCCAGGTGTCTTCAAGACAGCCAGGGGTCTTGAAGACAGCCAAGGTTCTTGAAGACAGCCAGGGGTCTTGAAAACAGTCAGGGGTCTTGAAGACAGCCAGGGGTCATGAAGACAGTCAGGGGTCTTGAAGACAACCAGGGGTCTTGAAGACAACCAGGGGTCTTGAAGGCAGCCAGGGGTGTTGAAGATAACAAGGGGTCTTGAAGACAACCAGGGGTCTTGAAGACAACCAGGGGTCTTGAAGACAACCAGGGGTCTTGAAGACAGCCAGGGGTCATAAAGACAGCCAGGGGTCATGAAGATAGCCAGGGGTCATGAAGACAGCCAAGGGTCTTGAAGACAACCATGGGTCTTGAAGACAACCAGGGGTCTTGAAGACAGCCAAGTGTCTTGAAGACAGCCAAGGGTCATGAAGACAGTCAGGGGTCTTGAAGACAGCCAGGTGTCTTGAAGACAGCCAGGGGTCTTGAAGACAGCCAGGTGTCTTCACGACAGCCAGGGGTCTTGAAGACAGCCAAGGTTCTTGAAGACAGCCATAGGTCTTAAAAACAGACAGGGGTCTATTGGAACCCCCCTTATGTATGCTGGGAGGCTGTTGAACAGTCTTGTTCCCCTGACACTTAATGTGTTGTCTCTTAGTGTACTCGTGGCGCCCCTGTTTTTCATTGGGGGAATGTTGCACCGCCTGCCGAGTCTTTTGCTGTCTTAGGCAGTGATTTCCGTGTGCAGATTTGGGACTAATCCCTATTAGGATTTTCCAAGTGTATATTATCATGTATCTTTCTCGCCTGCGTTCAAGGGAGTACAAGTCAAGGGACTTCAACCGTTCTCAGTAATTTAGGTGCTTTATTGTACTTACTTGCAGTGAAGGTTCCTTGTATATTTAAGTATATTAGGTATATTTTAGACATAGGTATATTTTAACCATATTTATATTTATGTATATTTTAGATACATATATTAGGCATATTTATATTTAGGTATATTTTAGATACATTATGTTTAATTAAATATATTTTAGGTGCATTTATTATATTTTAGGTATATTTTAGGTATATTAAGGTACATTTTAGGTATACTTTGGTAAATTTTAGGTATATTTAGGTACATTTTAGGTATATTTAGGAATATTTTAGGTACATGTTAAGTATATTTAGGTACATTTTAGATATATTTTAGGTACATTTTAGGTTATTAGGTATATTTTAGATATATTTTAGGTACATTTAGGTATATTTTCGTGAGGTTGCGCTTGTGGCTGCTACTGTGGATGGTGGAGCAGCGCTGCTGGGGTCCGTCTGTTTTTACTCCCAGCCGCTGCCCTTAATTCTTATAATCCTGGTATTCCCGTCGGAATTTTACAAGGTGAGTGAGGTGGGAGGTGACGTGGAGGCGATGGAGGGAAGAGGCGAGGCATGGAGGCCTCCCCAAGAGGTTTTAGTGGAGGAAATAAGGAGTGTGGGCGAGGTGAAAGGGACGGAGCCTGGAGGTGGGTTTGTTGTGGCCCTGCTGATGGTGGGATGACTGTCCAGCACTCGTCTCACTCTCTTTTACTCTGCTTCCTGCTGCTGCTGCTGCTAATACACCATCCCGCTCTTTCTGGTAAGCTGCTGGCTCCGCCACCTTGGATCTGGAGCACAGTGGCTGGGTGGGAGAGAGAGGTGATGGGAGGGAGGGATAGCAGGGACACTCAAGGCTTCTTTCTCTCCCTATATACCCACCATATAAACACTATTAGGTGTATATTTCGGTGTATATATACCCAAAGTTTACCTTCATACCATTTAAAGTATTAAATTATTCATGTGGTGGAAAATGTTAGGCGTAATCTTACAGAGCATCGTGTAGTAGATAGGCTTCAAACTCACATATTAAATAACCTCATTAACTCGTATTAAAGCACTTTATTAGCATTATTAACCCATATAATAAGCCAAGGGAAGCCATAAGTGTGGCTTAGTAACATTGTGGTCCTTAGGTGCTCATAGCTTCCTAATTAATAAATTATAAAGCTTATTTTTACGAAATATTTTAAAATTTCTTCACCTAACAGTAATTAGGTACCTGGGTGTTAGTCACCTTACACCTGCTGTCCCTGTTCACCTAGCAGTAAGTAGGTACCTGGGTGTTAGTCACCAATGCTGTCAGTGTCACCTAGCAGTAGGGTACTTAGCTCACCTGCTGTCAGTGTTCACCTAGCAGTAAGTAGGACTCTCAAGGGAGGTTCCTTGATGCTAGTGAAGGGCTCATGATTCAAGGAATTGCATCTGATGACCCTTGATTGAGCCAACTGTCTTTCATACCCACGGGAACTGCCCCAGGCACTGTATAACCCCTAAGGGTTTAGTACTCTCCATGAATGTAATGCAGTAAGTAGGTTTACTTAGGTACAGGTACACATAAGTACAATTATTGTACATAGTAATGTATTGCAATAATCACGAACAAGCGATAAAAGATGCAAATTAGCTACAGGGGAGGTTGAATAATAGCTCTAGACCTTTTGTGTTGCAATTGACACATCTTCAGGAGCTTGCAATGTTGCAGAAATAAGTAGGAAGTCTGGGTAGGTTCTAGCTAGAGTCTTTTCCCTGGACAAATCTACCCGGACATCCTACTCATTTCTGCAACATTGCAAGCTCCTGAAGATGTGTTGATCGCAACACAAAAGGCCTAGAGCTATCATTCAACTCTCCCTGTGGTTATTTTGTATAGTAACGTGTAAATTACCCAGGATAACCTAAAAATGTCACTTATTTTCATTGAGGTCCTTGTGTTCCATACTATTAATGAGGATTAGTATCTTGTACTGCTCACTATTTTTATTCCTTGTTACTGATGTGTTATTTCCACGGTGGCCCGTGGCCTGGTGGCTAAAGCTCTTGCTTCACTTGGCGAGTGTCTGGGTTTGATTCCCAGTGAGGGGTAGAAACACTGGGCGTGTTTCCTTACACCGGTTGTCTATGTTCACCCATTAGTAAAATAGGTACCTTGGTGTTAGTGGACTGTGGGTCGCATCCTGGGACAAAACTGACCTAATTTACGGAAAATGCTCTACATAACAAGGGGCTTTCTATATTGTAGTATGTCATTGATGTCAGCTATGGTCTGTACACCTTGTACATGTACTTGTAGTAAATAGTATACGTATTATTATTATTATTAACCAGAAAGTCACTGGTTGGCAAACCACTTCCACAATAAGGATACCCAAGTATTGTACATGTCTAATTCATCACTGTTAAATGTAAGAACGTGAGGATGAGTTGGTAATGTTAAATGTAAGAACGTGAGAATGAGTTGGTAATGTTAATATAAGAACATGAGAATGAGTTGGTAATGTTAATGTAAGAACGTGAGAATGAGTTGGTAATGTTAATATAAGAACATGAGAATGAGTTGGTAATGTTAATGTAAGAACGTGAGAATGAGTTGGTAATGTTAATGTAAGAACGTGAGAATGAGTTGGTAATGTTAATGTAAGAACGTGAGAATGAGTTGGTAATGTTAATGTAAGAACGTGAGGATGAGTTGGTAATGTTAATGTAAGAACGTGAGAATAAGTTGGTAATGTTAATGTAAGAACGTGAGGATGAGTTGGTAATGTTAATGTTAGAACGTGAGAATGAGTTCGTAATGGTATGAGAACACGATGGTGAAAATACACATAGTTGTGTGGAACTTTCATTGATATTTCGCCCACTTGGTAGATTGTATGATGCTTCACCCACTGTGTGGGTGAAGCATCACGGTAACCCCTCCCCCACTGTGTGGGAGAAGCATCACAGTAACCGCTCCCCCACTGTGGGTGAAACATCACGGTAACCCCTCCCCCACTGTGTGGGTGAAGCATCATGATAACCCCTCCCCCACTGTGTGGGTGAAGCATCATGGTAATCCCTCCCCCACTGTGTGGGTGGAGCATCATGGTAACCCCTCCCTTACTGTGTGGGTGAAGCATCACTTTAACCCCTCCCCCACTGTGTGGGAGAAGCATCACAGTAACCGCTCCACAACTGTGTGGGTGAAGCATCACGGTAACCCCTCCCCCACTGTGTGGGTGAAGCATCACTGTAACCCCTCCCCCACTGTGTGGGTGAAGCATCACTGTAACCCCTCCCCCACTGTGGGTGAAGCATCACAGTAACCCCTCCCCCACTGTGTGGGTGAAGCATCACTGTAACCCCTCCCCCACTGTGTGGGTGAAGCATCACTGTAACCCCTCCTCCACTGTGTGGGTGAAGCATCACTGTAACCCCTCCCCCTGTGTGGTGAAGCATCACGTAACCTCCCCCTGTGGGTGAAGCATCACGTAACCCTCCCCACTGTGTGGGTGAAGCATCACTGTAACCCCTCCCCACTGTGTGGGTGAAGCATCACTGTAACCCTCCCCACTGTGTGGGTGAAGCATCACTGTAACCCCTCCTCCACTGTGTGGGTGAAGCATCACTGTAACCCCTCCCCCACTGTGTGGGTGAAGCATCACGGTAACCCCTCCCCCACTGTGTGGGTGAAGCATCACGGTAACCTCCCCACGTGTGGGTGAAGCATCACGGTAACCCTCCCCCACTGTGTGGGTGAAGCATCACGGTAACCCCTCCCCCACTGTGTGGGTGAAGCATCACGGTAACCCCTCCCCCACTGTGTGGGTGAAGCATCACGGTAACCCCTTCCCCACTGTGTGGGTGAAGCATCACGGTAACCCCTCCCCCACTGTGTGGGTGAAGCATCACGGTAACCCCTCCCCCACTGTGTGGGTGAAGCATCACGGTAACCTCCCCACTGTGTGGTGAAGCATCACGGTAACCCCTCCCCCTCTGTGTGGGTGAAGCATCACGGTAACCCCTCCCCCACTGTGTGGGTGAAGCATCACGGTAACCCCTCCCCCACTGTGTGGGTGAAGCATCACGGTAACCCCTCCCCCACTGTGTGGGTGAAGCATCACGGTCCTCCCACTGGGTAAGAACCCCTCCCCCACTGTGTGGGTAAGCATCACGGTAACCCTCCCCCACGTGTGGGTCAAGCATCACGGTAACCTCCCACTGTGTGGAAGCATCCGGTAACCCCTCCCCACTGTTGGGTAAGCATCGGCTCCCCACTGTTGGTGAAGCTCACGTAACCCCTCCCACTGTGTGTGTCAGCATCACGGTAACCTCCCACTGTGTGGTGAGCATCACGGTAACCCTCCCACATGTGTGGGTGAAGCATCGAACCCTACTGTGTTTGGTCATACCCTCCCCACTGTGTGGTGAGCATCCGTAACCTCCCCACTGTGTGGGTGAAGCATCACGGTAACCCCTCCCCACTGTGTGGGTGAAGCATCACGGTAACCCCTCCCCACTGTGTGGTGAAGCATCACGGTAACCCCTCCCCACTGTGTGGTGAAGCATCACGGAACCCCCCCCACTGTGTGGGTGAAGCATCACGGTAACCCCTTCCCCACTGTGTGGGTGAAGCATCACGGTAACCCCTCCCCCACTGTGTGGGTGAAGCATCACGGTAACCCCTCCCCCACTGTGTGGGTGAAGCATCACGGTAACCCCTCCCCCACTGTGTGGGTGAAGCATCACGGTAACCCCTCCCCCACTGTGTGGGTGAAGCATCACGGTAACCCCTCCCCCACTGTGTGGGTGAAGCATCACGGTAACCCCTCCCCCACGTTTTCATACATAGATCTGTTATTGATGCCGGAGTCGCTCGCGTAGGTTTGTTTTAAGCACGGCTCCTTCAAATATGCTGCAAGTGGCAGATTTTTGTCTAGATGTGAGAGAATGGGTCTGTGTGGTGAGTATTCACAGTATAAAAAGAAATCCTGCCTCATGCAGTGCATGATGGGGAAATGCAAACCTCTGACTTTGTGTTTGGTTCATATTGCAACTTTTAGGTTTTCTAGGGAGGTTTTTATTGTTTTATTGGCTGTTTCTGGGTATAGAATGGAAGACACACTAGTGAAAAAAGAGATGATTTGGGTCATTTTCAGGAATGGAAGTAGTATGTAGATTGAAATAGGGCTCAAAGTAGCAGAAATACTTGTTTTTAGCAATTTTCTTGAGGAAGGGTACACCCCATTCTCCCTGTCTGTTATATATTCTTTTACTAGGTTCGTGTGGAGAAAAATCTCAAGTAAAGGGGGGTATATATCAGCCCTTCAGCCCTCTGAGGGACTTAGCCCTCTCACAAAGGGCTAGTGGACTTTTCCTTCCTCCCACAACAGCTTTATTAGAACCACATGTGTAAAAGGTATCTTTTTTTTGTTAGCCAATGATTTTTGGGGATCATTTTTGGCTGTATTGGTTCTTTAGGGCTTTATCTCAACTCAAAAAAGATTATAAGAATCCACTTCAATTATTTGGATGACCTAAACCATGACCAATCATTCTTGGTTATATTTTGTCCGAGAAACGTGGTAAAACTTCAGTGTTTTTTGTTTGCAATGATGGATTCAAAATGGAGGGCAAGTGTTATATAGGAGAAGCCTGGGGTCACGGTTAATAACCAGAGCATAGGTTGCTTTAGTAGCCAGAATGCCTGCAGTGTTTATTTGGGACTTTTTTTTAACTGGAATTTGTTGATTTTGTATAACAGTGGTCAAATTACCAAAAATCTCTGCACTTCATAGAATTATTCTGATGTTTGAATGGACAGTTTCATACGCTCAGTCATTAGAAAGGAATGCATAGTAGCGAAATAGCTAGGAATGTGGTCAAGTTGATCAATGGAATTGGCTTGAAATAGGACTCAAAGTGGGTTCTTCAATGTGTAAATTGTGCCCAGACTGCCATCTATGCACCTGTATTATTCTGCGAGTTTTTTGTCAAATTTTGTATTTTTGGTGTCATTGCCTTCAGAAAAAGATTCTCCCTTTTAGAATTTTTTAAATCACAACTCTCAACACTTCAGGGGTCATGACAGTGACAGGGTTAATATAGGTCCCATATAACTGCACTTGTATCCTGTGATGCAGGAGCACTGCAGTAGGCTAACTGGCTTAGGCAGGTCCGACCTTGGCATTTCAGCGTTAGGGAGTACAGTGGACCCCCGGCTAACGAACACCCCGGAAATCGTACAATTATGTAAGTATAATATTGTAAGTGCTTGTGGAAGTGTATTTTTGGGGGTCTTAAATAGACTAACCTACGTGACATTATTTCTTAAGGAAGTAAATTCATTCGGTAATGGCACTTAAGCAGGCTTCTGGAATGAATTTTGTTCGTTAGCCGGGGGTCCACTGTACATGTACCCCATTACCCAGTCATCGTGCCTTTGCATTAGGTTATGAGCTTTCATTATCTAGTTCTTTGTTGTGACTGTTGATGTAGTTTACCACATACGTATATGATATTAAATGTCTCTTCTATCACACGGAAGCATAACTGTGATCTGTGATCTCAGTTTCTAGTTGTGGAAACAGGACGGCCAGCTGAAAGCAAGTCTAATTTTATATTAAATTCTTTAACCCGCAGTATGCTCATTTGGTGCACCCTCTACCAACTGTCCCACTTTCACAGCACGGTAGATCACGAATAATAATAATAAAAATAATAATAAATGTTTATTTCAGTATAATACAATGTTTGTACAAAGGAGATTGACATTTGGGTGTACATGCCGAAAGCCCTTATATATGCAGAGCATTTTGGGCACACGACTAACTTAAGATTGATAAGACAATAACAATACGAGTAATTTTGTATATACATGTACAGTTACTTAGGTTAGTGTAAATGTAAATTTAGGAGTTTACAATGAATACAAAAGAATTAAGTATGTATTCTATTAGTCAGTTGAAAGAGGTTGTGCTTCAAATATTGGAAATTTAAAACCAACGATGAATGAATTATTGAAGAGAGGAGGGACGCCACGAGCATAGCTCAACTCCTGTAGCTATTGAGAGGTTATTGAAAATAATCACACAGTGTGTAGGGTGGCAAGACTTGCCAACAGATAAGGTGAAAAGATGTGCGGCGCAAACATTTACAGACTATGTTTTGCTCTAGAGTGAAATAGCATTTGTAGTAAAGTTTGCTTTGACATACTGTTCTTGCATCACTTTGATTTTCTTATACATAAACCTCTCTCTGTTGCCATCTCTGTTTTTCTGCCCTCTGTTGTCTCTCTCTCTCTGTTGTCTCTCTCTCTGTTGTCTCTCTCTCTGTTGTCTCTCTCTGTTGTCTCTCTCTGTTGTCTCTCTCTCTGTCTCTCTGTTGTCTCTCTTTTCTCTCTGTTGTCTCTGTTCTCTCTGTTGTATCTGTTGTCTCTCTCTCTGTTGTATCTCTGTTGTCTTTCTCTGTTCTGTTATCTCTGTTTCTCTCTCTCTCTCTGTTGTCTCTCTCTGTTGTCTCTGTTGTCTCTCTCTGTTGTCTCACTCTGTTGTCTCTCACTGTTGTCTCTCTCACTCTGTTGTCTCTCTCACTCTGTTGTCTCTCTCACTGTTGTCTCACTCTGTTGTCTCTCTCACTCTGTTGTCTCTCTCACTCTGTTGTCTCTCTCACTCTGTTGTCTCTCTCACTGTTGTCTCTCTCACTCTGTTGTCTCTCTCACTCTGTTGTCTCTCTCACTCTGTTGTCTCTCTCACTCTGTTGTCTCTCTCACTCTGTTGTCTCTCTCACTCTGTTGTCTCTCTCACTCTGTTGTCTCTCTCACTCTGTTGTCTCTCTCACTCTGTTGTCTCTCTCACTCTGTTGTCTCTCTCACTCTGTTGTCTCTCTCACTCTGTTGTCTCTCTCACTCTGTTGTCTCTCTCACTCTGTTGTCTCTCTCACTCTGTTGTCTCTCTCACTCTGTTGTCTCTCTCACTCTGTTGTCTCTCTCACTGTTGTCTCTCTCACTGTTGTCTCTCTCACTGTTGTCTCTGTCTGTTGTCTCTGTCTGTCTCTCTCTGTTGTCTCTCTGTTTCTCTTGTCTATCTCTCTTGTCTCTTTCTGTTGCCTCTCTGTTGTCTCTCTGTTCTCTCTGTTGTCTCTCTGTTCTCTCTCTCCTTCCCATCTCTCTTCTTCCCATTTCTTTCTCTCTCCTTCCCATTTCTTTCTCTCTCCTTCCCATCTCTTTATCTCTCTCTCTCCTTCCCATCTCTTTCTCTCTCCTTCCCATCTCTTTCTCTCTCCTTCCCATCTCTTTCTCTCTCTCCTTCCCATCTCTCTCTCCTTGCCATCTCTTTCTCGCTCCGCTCCCTCCCTCCCATCTCTGTCTCTTCCTCCATCTCTATGGCCCACTGTGCACTGCTGTATAACCCTTTTAAGTTTAGCATCCTCCATGAATATAGTAGTAATAATTTCCTTGACAGTTATTTTCACTCTGTACCATGGTTGGTTCTTGTTCCTTACATCTTTACCTTTTTCAATTCATTCTCAGTTGAGCTGTTATTGAACATGTATTACCACATGTTAGAAATAATTTACACCGCCCTTGAGAAAAAGGAAATCGCAGTGGGAATCTTCATTGATTTACGTAAAGCTTTTGATACAGTTGACCATGATCTGTTACACCTAAAATTATCACACTATGGTATAAGAGGACATTCCCTCAACTACCTAAAATCATACCTTAGCAACAGAAACCAATATGTGTACACAAATGGAGCTAGCTCCACCGCGCAAACTATTACCGTAGGTGTCCCACAGGGAAGTGTTCTTGGCCCACTACTCCTTCTCATTTACATTAATGACCTACCAATGCATCTCAACTACTCAAACCCATACTTTTTGCAGATGACACTACATACGTTATCTCACACCCAAGCCCAGACATACTAGCCAACACTGCAAATACTGAATTGCAGAAAATATCTACCTGGATGATGACCAACAAACTTACTCTCAATATTTATAAAACCTATTTTATCCAGTTTGGGAACAGAGCTACAAACGGATCACTTAACATAATGATAAACGGGTCCCCTATCACAAAACTCAGAGGGAAAATTCTTGGGAATCCATCTTGACAGTGGCCTCAAATTTCACACACACATACAACAAATTTCCAAGAAAGTGGTACTATGTTCCACAACCAGCTCTCCTTACCCTATATCACTCACTCATTTACCCCTACCTCACCTATGGAATCTGCGCATGGGGCTCTACATCAATAACTCATTTCAGACCACTAATAACAACAAAAAGCAGCAGTTAGAATAATAACACATTCACACTCCAGACAACATACTCCACCAATATTCAAAAACCTAAACTTACTCACCATACAAGACATCCATACTTTTTACTGTGCCTATTACATACATAGAAAACACTATGCAAATATTAACCCACCACTCAAACTTCTCCTTACCAATTTTAACAGGACACATGACCATAACACTAGACACAGATCACTCCTCGATGTTCCCCGTGTCCATCTAACACTATGTAAAAACTTAATGCACATAAAAGGCACGAAAATTTGGAATTCATTACCTGTCATTGCCAAAGAAACCCTGCCTGTACCCCAATTCAAAACGATGCTAAAAAACCACCTTCTCACCCAAACCTAAGTGCTCAATATCAAACATTCTCAACAAAGTAGAATAATCACTTACTGTAAAAACCTGACTAATCACTTAAATGTAAAAACCTGTTATGAATAATACATACTAAGCTAACTATTTCCATAACATTTACATTATAATGACCACGTAAACTGTAACTGCAATGCAATTAATTGTTTTAAATTGTTATCTCACTCAATTAGTTGCATTGCTACAACTAATTGATATGTTCAACTTATAATCAAACTTTATAACTTAGATATGCAATTATACTTATTTTATAAATTACCAACCATAACTTTTTACCATGTAGTTTATAATTAAGTAGTCCTAAGAATGCCCGCAATGCACAGCATATTAGGGGCTTTTGGCATGTACATCTCATCAATAACTATGTATCTTGTTTACCCAACCATGTATCATTGTACCATGTCTCAATAAAGTATTTATTATTATTATTATTATTATTATTATTATTACCACAGTAGTGGCTTGTCATTGTAAAAACATCGTGAAGTTCTAACATGAGACTACGAAAATACTACAGCGTGAATGAATTAGTGTAGTACCATTATTTTTTCATAAGCGGTGAAGCCGCATTGGTCGGAGCAGTGGAGGCCGGATTCTCCAGCCACTCGGCAGCCCAGCACTGATTGGCCCATGTGTGTTTAGCATTTTGTGAATACAGTATACAGTGGACCCCAGAAATCGGCCTTAATCCGTTCCAGTAGCTAGGCCTAAAATCGAATTGGCCGATTTTTGAACCCTTATTTCCCATAAGAAATAATGTAAATACAATTAATCCGTTCCACCCAAAAAAATTCACCAAAAATTCCTTTTTTTAAAGAATAAATGCTATAGTTTTACATACAGAAAACAATGAGAACTAAATATAAAGCACTAATTTTAATGGATAAATGAACAGTTAAATCAGTTTTACCTTTATTGAAGACTCTTGTAGGTGTATGAGAGAGGCAGGAGAGTTTGTTTGGAGGCAGGACAAGATAGTCCTTCAATATGACAATAATGTCAACTCTACAGCTTATTTATTTAGCACAATTCATCTAATATGACATAATAAACAATATTAATAACATAGAAACATGATATAAACTCTAGAATGAATAAAACATGTCATTACGAATGTAAGGACTGGTGGTAGTGTGTTATTGTTGGGTATAAGGGCCACTGACCATAAGCCGTGGTGGGTAGCAGCAGCAGGCCATCACAACTATTCACACAAACAACGTACATAATTTATAAATAAGAAATATTTACACTTTAATTTATAAATAAGAAATAGTATTCACTCTTATATAAATAAGAAATATTTACACTTACCTTGGAGGAGATGGTGGCAGAGGGTGGCGTCCTTCTCAGTGCCCCTATATTCCTCAAACAACAATGTAGGAGTTAAGTTTTGTGTCGTCGTCTTTCTATCGCTTAACTTGCTTGCTACACTGTTAATGCTACACTTTATCGCTCGCTGGTGATACAGCCTTTATCGACTTGTGCTGCTTTAGTATCATACATTTCGTAGAATCACTGAAGAAGGCACATTCTCCCCTCTCTTCCTCCTCCACTTTGGTATACTTAGCTACAATTTCTTTCTTCAATTCTATCGTGTTTGTCACTTTCTTTACCAAAGGGCTGCCACTATGAAGTTTCTTTGGGCCCATGGTGGCTTATATCACAGTCACAATCAATAAACAAGCACTAAACACAATGAATTTATTGTGATAAACAAAGCTAGACTGCCTCATGATGCCTTTGCGCGGACAGGTCTGGTTCGCGGGCTGATAATCGGGCAAAAATTGGGCCAAAAAAAGCGATCTTTTTCGAGCCAGCCGATAATCAGACCGGCCTATTTGCGGGGGTCCACTGTACTAAATATTAACAACAGTAATAATAAAAAATAAGGATAATCAGAATCTTTATTTTAAATCATTACTTATACAAAATATAAAATACTAATCAGAAAGCTCATAGGACACAGCATTTTGGGCAAAACTTGGGCTAGTATTAAAACTACATAGTTTTTTGTCTATTGCAAGGTATTAACCAGACATTATTGATGATAATAATAATAATTATAATAATGACCAGAGGAGGAGTGAGATATTGTGGTCAGATGGTAATTGATTGTAAGGTCATTACACTCCTGGGAAGACAGCAGCTGAATGAATAATGGTGACTGCTTTTTTTTTTGGGTCACCCCTGTCTTGGTGGGAGGCAGCTGTTAAAAAAAAATATTTGTAATACCTGTAGCATCAGCACACCTCTGGCAAGACAGTGATGGAGTGAGTGATAATGAAAGTGTTACTTCTCTTTTGGGTCACCCCGCCTCAGTGGGAAACTGCCAATGTGTTAAAAAGAAATAACTGTAATAATGATTGGCAGTTTGGTATTTTCCAGGGGATGACGGTTGGTAGGTTTGGTAGACAAAGCTCTCGCCTCACGCTGAGTGTCAAGGGTTCAATCCCTGGCCAAGTAGAAACATAGGGCATGTTTTCTTACACCTGTTGTCACTGTTCACCTAGCAGTAAGTAGGTACCTGGGTGTTAGTCAACTGGTGTGGTTCACATACTTGGGGACAAGATTGAAGGACCTGCATTGGAAATAAGTTAGTCCTCAGTTACGGTACTGACTTTCTTGGGTTATCCTGGGTGGCTAATCCCCCAGGTTAAAAATCCAAACAAATCTTATCATAACCTTTTAAGTATTATATATTGGTAGATCCAAGAACTAACATTGTCGACATCTTCACTGTTTTTTTGTTGATTTCTAAGCATAATCTCTAATGCCCAGATACATACACAAATAACCCCTCGCATAGAAGAGAGGAGCTTATGACGACATTCCACTTACAAAGTGTGACTTTGTAAATGGTCCAAGTCAGACAGAAACGTCTTGGTAAGCTGCTCTCTCCTATGTGTTGGTTATTTGTGTATTGTTCCAGTCACGGTATTGTGCCTTTTTGTTCTTTATAGTCTCTAATGCTATCCCAACCATTGCCATTTGCCATTTACAGCTATTGTGAACTGGGAAATTTATGATACAGTAAGCTATTATGAGGCTACAGTACTCATAGCATGGTTATTTTTTTTTAAATGCAATTGAAAGTGCATCCATAATTGAATGTCATATACCATGAAGGCTTTTTCATGTGCTATTCAATGAGCCGTATTTGCAAAAACATTGCACTGTGTTGAGAAGCTTTGTAAAAGAGCTGACCTTAATTGTTAGTACAGGAGGTCCCTGCTTATACAGCAGGTTAGGTTCCAGGCTACTGCTGTACAGGAGGTCCCTGCTTATACAGCAGGTTAGTTTCTAGGCTAACTGCTATACAGTAGTAGTAAGTTTGCCGGTGTTGTCCCGGCCCGGGTCTTCTCTAGATGGTGACCCAGCTACAGCTGTAAAGGAGGTCCCTGCTTATAGAGCAGGTTAGGTCCAGGCTACTGCTGTACAGGAGGGCCCTGCTTATACAGCAGGCTAGGTTCTGGGATACTATACACACACAACCCGCACATATAAAAAGAGAGGAGCTTACGACGACGTTTCGGTCCGACTTGGACCATTTACAAAGTCACAGTGTGACTTTTGTAAATGGTCCATGTCGACAAACGTCGTCGTAAGCTCCTCTTTTTATATGTGTGGGTTGTGTGTGTATTGTTCCAGTCACGGTATTGTGCCTTTTTTGTTATTTCTGGGATACTGCTGTACAGGAATGCTCCACTTATACAGCAGGTTATGTTACAGGCTACTGCTGTAAAGTGAAATGGCCTTTTTTCTACTTTCAAATGCATATAAAAGCCTGATAACATGTTTACACTACAATATAATAAGTGAGCAATAGAGCCAGGCCTAAAAAGAACCTATACAGTATGCACATTACTTACCTTAAAATATTTTCATCCTTAATCTATAGTGAGTAGTGAATATATATTCAGTGGAACCCCGGTTTTCGTCCTTAATCCGTTCCAGAAGGTCAGTCGAAATTTGAAATGGATGAAAACCGAAGTAATATTTCCCATAAGAAATAATATAAATCCAATTTATCCATTCCAGTCACCCAAAAATATTAACAAAAAATACATTTTATAGAGAATAAATATAGTTTTACATACAGAAAACAATGAGAAATAAATATAAATGACTAATTTTAATGGATAAATGAACATTTAAATCACTATTACATACCTTTATTGAAGACTCTTGTTGGCATGTGGAAGAAGGCGAGGAGGTTATTGTTTGGAAGGGGAATACCCCTCCATAACGACTTCAAGTATCATATTTTGCTACAAGCTTTTTCTTGAATTCTATTGTGTTTCTCACCTTTACCAAAGGGCTGGTACTAGGAATTTTCTTTGGCCCCATGGTGGCTTATTTCGCAGTCGCACTCAATAAACAAGCACAAAAAACAGTGGATTATTATGAAATATTTCGGATGAACGCTTGGAGTATTGCTCACTGAACGAGTGATGGAGGCAGACCGAGTCACGTACGTGTGAGCGGCCACGTCTGATATGAAACGATTTCTGAGCGGAGGTACGAAACCCGTGGTAAAATTTCACCCAAAAGAGTGGTCGAAATCCGATTTGTACAATATCCACACTGGACAAAATCCTGGGTTCCACTGTATTGCAGGAAATCTGAATAAATAAAGAATAAATACAGTATAATTGAAAACCACTGCATTAGTGAAGTGCTGTAAAGCAGGGCCTTCCTGTAGTGCATTTAGGAGGCAGGTCTATGGGGGCATGGGAAGGTCTTGTGTTACTTTTATACTCCCATATATCTGTATCATTCTTTGCAAACATCTTGGTGCATTGTTCTTTAACCTCTTCTTTTGGGAGAGTCAGGAAAATAGGGAGTTGTGTGGTGGATAATTCAGAAAGTTCCTTCTGTAGACAGGATATATTTTACCATAATTTATCAGTAAAGAAGTGGATAATGGAGAGATATACTAAGTGCCTTGTGAGTATAATTTTTAGTGCTGCATGTTTAGTTTTTTTTAAGTTTTGAATAGTCAAAAACAGTCACATTTTTTACTGATTCTGTGTAGTTATGAGGGTAATCTCTAAGCTTTAGAACGGTAAGAGTTGTGGTACAGTACAATATATATATTTACAATGTGATCTAAACTCTAGAGCATTATTGTGCCCTAGGAATAAGGCTTAAGAATACATTTTAAGGCTTATTTTTCAATTTGGCAGTCCTTGTACTCAAAAGAGGGCAGCAGTGGACGAGTTAGGGTAGAGTATATAATACTGCTTAAAGAATGTGAGAAAGTTTCTTAACTTAGGAGAGTATTGTAGCCATCAAGGAGGATTTAAGGAAGCTTAGGAACTGATGGCAAACTATTGTTGTTTATGAAGGCAGTAAGTGGGAACTGCTGAGGAGCAATACTGTCCTGCCAGCAGTGTTGACATTCACAGCCCAGGAAGGCTAATACATGGGAGTAGACAAGCGCGTGTAGTCAAGATATCAACATGCTCCGCTCGTTGGCCCACGTTTGACGTTCCCAAGTCGAGTTTCGCTTGGGAATGGGAAAGAGAAGACTTCACAAGGGCTTCAAAAATCTCTGTGTAGGTAACAATACTTGCGACCTTGTTTTGGATAACCTTTCAAGTAATCCTATAGATTTCCTTACATTTTTTGCTTCTTAATACTACTGCACTCAAAACTGGATAATTACCAATTTTTTGCTTATTACTAACCAGGTTGAGTGGGTTAATATTAATTTTCGAAGGTGTTTCAAGCATTAATTAGCTAATGTTAATGTACAGAATAGAATATCGCAGCTGTTGGTAAGGGATAAGGCTTATGTAATGAAAATACTGTACAGTGTGTCGTGTTTGTGTCGTGTGTGTCGTTTGTGTGTCGTGGATGTGCGTGTGCGTGTGTTGTGTGTTGCCGTTTTGTCCTAGGCACATGTTGATTAGACACTAGGCTGTGTGTGTGGTGTATGTGTGTGGTGTATGTGTGTGGTGTATGTGTGTGGTGTATGTGTGTGGTGTATGTGTGTGGTGTATGTGTGTGGTGTATGTGTGTGGTGTATGTGTGTGGTGTGTGTGTGTGTGTGTGTGGGGGTGTGTGTGTGTGTGTGTGTGTGCATGTGTGGTGCGTGTGTGTGTGTGTGTGGTGCGTGTGTGTGTGCATGTGTGGTGCGTGTGTGTGTGCATGTGTGGTGCGTGTGTGTGGGTGGTGTGGTGTGTGTGTGTGGTGTGTGTGGGTGGTGTGTGGGTGGGTAGTGTGGTGTGTGTGGGTGTGTAATTGGTGTGTGGGTTGGGGAAAGTGTATGTCTTAGGTGTTTTGTGGTGCTTTAGAGGTAGCACAGAGCTCTGCTTATGGGGTTCTTGTGAATAAAGAGCTGTTCATGTGGTGTTCCTGTGAGTATAGAGCTATGCTTGTGGATATTTGTGAGTATAGAGCTATGCTTGTGGTTATTTGTGAGTATAGAGCTATGCTTGTGGTTATTTGTGAGTATAGAGCTATGCTTGTGGTTATTTGTGAGTATAGAGCTATGCTTGTGGTGCTCTTAGTGAGTAAAGAGCTATGCTAGTGGTCTTGTGAGTAGAGAGATATGCTTGTTGTGCTCTAGTGAGCAAAGAGCTATGCTTGTTGTGCTCTAGTGAGTAAAGAGCTATGCTTGTGGTGTTCTTGTGACTAAAGAGCTATGCTTGTGGTGTTCTTGTGAGTAAAGAGCTATGCTTGCGGTCTTGAGTAAAGAGCTATGCTTGCGGTCTTGAGTAAAGAGCTATGCTTGCGGTCTTGAGTAAGAGCTATGCTTGCGGTCTTGAGTAAAGAGCTATGCTTGCGGTCTTGAGTAAAGAGCTATGCTTGGGTCTTGAGTAAAGAGCTATGCTTGGGTCTTGAGTAAAGAGCTATGCTTGCGGTCTTGAGTAAAGAGCTATGCTTGCGGTCTTGAGTAAAGAGCTATGCTTGCGGTCTTGAGTAAAGAGCTATGCTTGCGGTCTTGAGTAAAGAGCTATGCTTGCGGTCTTGAGTAAAGAGCTATGCTTGCGGTCTTGAGTAAAGAGCTATGCTTGCGGTCTTGAGTAAAGAGCTATGCTTGCGGTCTTGAGTAAAGAGCTATGCTTGCGGTCTTGAGTAAAGAGCTATGCTTGCGGTCTTGAGTAAAGAGCTATGCTTGCGGTCTTGAGTAAAGAGCTATGCTTGCGGTCTTGAGTAAAGAGCTATGCTTGCGGTCTTGAGTAAAGAGCTATGCTTGCGGTCTTGAGTAAAGAGCTATGCTTGCGGTCTTGAGTAAAGAGCTATGCTTGCGGTCTTGAGTAAAGAGCTATGCTTGCGGTCTTGAGTAAAGAGCTATGTTTGTGGTGTTCTAGTGAGTAAAGAGCTATGTTTGTGGTGTTCTTGTGAGTAAAGAGCTATGCTTGTGGTGTTCTAGTGAGTAAAGAGCTATGCTTTTGGTGTTCTTGTGAGTAAAGAGCTATGCTTGTGGTGTTCTTGTGAGTAAAGAGCTATGCTTGTGGTGTTCTAGTGAGTAAAGAGCTATGCTTGTGGTGTTCTAGTGAGTAAAGAGCTATGCTTGTGGTGTTCTAGTGAGTAAAGAGCTATGCTTGTGGTGTTCTAGTGAGTAAAGAGCTATGCTTGTGGTGTTCTAGTGAGTAAAGAGCTATGCTTGTGGTGTTCTAGTGAGTAAAGAGCTATGCTTGTGGTGTTCTTGAGTAAAGAGCTATGCTTGTGGTGTGCTTGTGAGTAAAGAGCTATGCTTGTGGTGTGCTTGTGAGTAAAGAGCTATGCTTGTGGTGTTCTTGTGAATAAAGAGCTATGCTTGTGGTGTTCTTGTGAGTAAAGAGCTATGCTTGTGGTGGTCTTGTGAATAAAGAGCTATGCTTGTGTACTCCTAGTTTATTACATAGAATACAAAATTGTGGTTGTGGCATATAATTCCCTCGTCTTGGCCTGGGGTCGGTCTCCAGGAGCAGGAAAATTCTCAGAACTCATCAAAGTATATCTGCCATTCCTCTCTTAAGAATAGCAGTTCCCACATTCTTGTATTGTTCATTACTTTTTCTTACCTACTTGCCTGAAATTGTATGTACATACTGTTTTCAGCATTGCTTGCTTCAAAAATTCTTGTGTGTTGTAAAAAAAAGTTAAACTTGCGTAACATTATTGTCTTTCCCTATTTCCACGTGTTTCACTTAGGACACATCTTGTGACTTCAGTCTCTGTTCGATCTGTATTTCTTTGATCTGGAACCCATTTTTTTTGTCTTTTAACTATAATAATATAAACTATTATTTCTACACGTACTTGTGCAAGGTATACAGGCCTAGCTGACAACATACGTACTACTATATATAAAGCCCCTGGTTATGCAGACGATTTCGGGTAAATTAGGTCAATTTTGTCCCCTAGAATGCGACCCACAACAGTTGACTAACACCCAGGTACCTATTTTACTGATAGGTGAATATGGACAGCAGGTGTCTTAAGGAAATGCATCCTAATGTTTCCACCCATTCCAGGGATCAACCCCCGGACCTCAGTGTGTGTCAAGTGCGCTAGCAACCCAGCTATGGGTATAAAATAATGGCAGGTTAATAAGTAAGTCACATGCAAAAGTTTGGTATCGCTGTTGTTGAAACATTTCGCATATGCGGTAGGCTTTTTCAGTCAAATATGTACAGAGAATGGATTGCAGGCAGCAGAAGTAACTAAGGAAGCCTTTGATGAGTTCTGAGAGTTTTTCTACTCCTGGCGCATGGCTATAGGCCAGCCTGCTGCATAGGCAAAATGTTTCAACAATAAAGGTATTCAGTTACCATATTTTATGGCGAACAAAGAGCTCCGGTGTTGAGGATGCCCCCCAATTCTGATTGGCTAAATTTTTGGATAAAGGAAAGATAAATGGTACTTTGGCCTACAAGACACTGGGTAAATTTTCAAGACTTATTTTTAGGGAAAAAAATAGCAACTTCAATGCCATAAAATATGGTATATTTTCTTTGCATGTGTTGTAAAGGGGGGCAGACAAAGTTAGCAGTATACCGTTGCATAGTATACGTTGTGCAGCAATTATCTACTCATTTACCATTCTTCGAAGAATGTTCTCTCTATCTGCTGGTTTGTTATGAGTCCTATTTTCACTTTTACCTGGGATTAACTCTGATTCCCTAATAAATAATGGCCAGGACAAACACGTGAATGTTGCTGCAAATGCGCACTATTGAAATATGGCAATATAATTGCTGGCTATTGCAAATGCTTTTTAGCTTGGAATATTTCTTTTTTTTTGTTAGGTAGGACACAAGTGCAACTACTGCGACAGGAGCTTTGTCAATCCATTACGGCTTGACAAAGCTCCTGGAGACCGAAACATTGCCACAATAAAATGTCGCATTAGGTGTGTTTGTGTCCTTTTACCTAACATGTCGGTAATTCTACCAACATTATTACAATATTTTTCTTAACCGATTTTCCTGAGACCTGTTTTGGGTTTTTTCCTGCTGCAACCCAACCATAGGAGAGCTAGAATTTTTGGTCTCTCGTCTCCTACTTGTCATAATTTTTTGCAGTGGTTACAGTACACAGTTCATATTAGAGCTTATTCCACTCTTCTACAGTTCTATTTGTATACAAGTCTGTCTTTTCTGCATACCTGTTTCTGGGCATGCTTCCTTACACCTGCTGTCCCTGTGGGTCGCATCCTGGAGGACAAGATTGAAGGACCCCAATGGAAATAAGACAGTTCTTGATGATGCACTGACTTATTTGGGTCATCCTAGGTGGTTAACCCTCCAGAGTTAAAAATCCTCGCTTGTCCTCCCTGTTGTTGGTTCCCCGAGTTTATAATTTCTTTATGTAGTATGTACAGTAGTTTTAATTTTTGTATGCACAGTATGGCATGTCTTTAACTGTTTTTGGTTGTGTGTTTTATATTTCTTAGATGTGGACACCACACTACAGCTGCATATGTCACTTTAGGTTTTTCAAATAACAGTATTTTAAATAAATTCTTAACTATTTTCCCATCCACATACAGTGAACCCTTGATTGAACGGATAGTAGGGGTGGAAGGGGTTGTCCGTTAAAGTTGATTGCCCGTTAAACTGTGCATTGTACTTTTTTTCCAATAAACCGGCCATATCCCGCCGAGGCAGAGTGACCTAAAAAGAAAAATGAAAATTTTTCTTTTTAAATTTAGTAATGTATACAGGAGAAGGGGTTACCAGCCCCTTGCTCCCGGCATTTTAGTCGCCTCTTACGACATGCATGACTTACAGAGGAAGAATTCTGTTCCACTTCCCCATGGAGACATTGTACTGTATACAAAGAAATAAATGATTTGATTTTGATTTGAATCTGAAGTTAAATTTACTCAGGACTGAAACAATAGTTTAATATACTGAATAAACAACTTTGTCCGTTAAATCTGGAATTGTTCATAAAAATAAC
The DNA here is from genome assembly GCA_009830355.1 of Cherax destructor. Lineage (NCBI taxonomy): Eukaryota > Metazoa > Arthropoda > Malacostraca > Decapoda > Parastacidae > Cherax > Cherax destructor. The sequence continues at coordinate 118,848 of WNWK01004781.1, forward strand.
AAAAACAACTCTGACTTAATGGACTTTTTTAAATCTGAAATGATTTTACCCAGTGGACAATAAGAAGAATGAAAAATTCAGGATTTAACTGATTTCGTTATTTCCTAATGTTGTCCGGCTATGGATTTTGTCTGTTAGTATATTCACAAGTTATTGTTAAGTTTGCCGGCACTGAAACTATTGATATTGTCGTACATTTATGTGGTCTTCTGGTGATACAGGTACAGATCTAGTATGAAACTAATGAACCTTAAGCTTCAGGTCCCCTATTCCCAGAGGGGCCCAAGAAGCAACTTTAATCCACACTGCTTAAAAATTTTGGGTCTACTGTATGAGAAGGTTTTTAAACCCTTAAACGGTCCAAACGTATATATACGTTCGCATGCCCAGTGCCCCGAATATTTTGAAAAAAAAAAAAATTATAGAAATAAAGTACACATTTTTTTAAGTGTTATAGGATAAAAAAAAAAATTAGGGTGAGTAGTTACCAAGATATGAGGTGGAGAAGTTGGCACTGGATGCTCACCTGACAGCAACAGGAGCCCTGCCGCTTGCAGAATTGTTGCCGATATACCTTTTTTTCTCTTTATTATTTTTATATAATTTTTATGTTCTGATAATTACAATTTACAGTGGACCCCCGAGTTTCGTAAACCCCGGAAATCGCACAATTATGTAAGCATAATATTGTAAGTGCTTGTGGAAGTGTATTTTTGGGGGTCTGAAATAGACTAACCTACGTGACATTTTTCCTTAAGGGAGTAAATTCGTTCGGTAATGGCACTTGAGCAGACTTCAGGAGTGAAGTTTTTACGAAACTCGGGGGGGGTCCACTGTATACGTAGTAGTTCTTGTGATTTCATAGCCAATCTTTGTTCTGACAGTAATATTAGGTACTGAAATTGTACTCAAATAATAATAATAATAATAATAATAATGATAGTGCATAAAAATAATAATAGTGAATAATAATGATAATAATAATAATATAGTGCATAATAATGATAATAATAATAATAATGATAGTGCATAATAATGATAATAATAATAATACGTAATAATAATAAAGTTCCCTTGAAGCCATTATGTAATATGTGTCACTGCCTTATCTCATCTGATCTCCACTAATGATGACTGGTGACATTTGATGAGG
>WNWK01004781.1:122500-132640 GCA_009830355.1 Cherax destructor
CGTGCCAAATTTGGAGGCAGGAAAAATAAAACGTAAATATACGTTTGGGGCAGTAGCAGTACTAACGTATATACAGTATACGTTTGGACCGTTTAAGGGTTAAACAAATGATATTAATAATATAGTGTAATTCAATACAAAATAATAGTTAAAAATTAAAAGGTTATTATAGTATCATGTAGGCTAAGTGTAAATAAAAAAATATTGAAATTAAGGATGTTTCATTTTAAAAATATTTAATATAAAATACAGTGGACCCCCGCCTAACGAGCACCCCGGAAATCGTACAATTATGTAAGTATAATATTGTAAGTGCTTGTGGAAGTGTATTTTTGGGGGTCTGAAATAGACTAACCTACATGACATTATTTCTTAAGGAAGTAAATTCGTTTGGTAATGGCACTTGAGCAGGCTTCTGGAATGAATTTTGCTCGTTAGGTGGGGTCCACTGTAACTTAAAACACTTAACATTTATGATAGAAATTAAATTTTTCTTGTGGTGATCTGTTGTGAAACAACCCCATTGAAGAAGATAACAGTGGTTACCCAAACCTTGTTGCTGGTTGTGAAGGGGCCCCCACAACAGTTAAAGCTTCAGGGCCCCAAATATGTAGGTCGTCCTCTGGATACGTAATTAGTTTTTTCACTCAGGAAGGATTGTTACTGTATTGTATTTATGGTGAGTGCTAAACCCATAAGGATCATATACACCTGATGAATGAGAGGTCAGGTTTGAACCCTAGTAAGGAGGGAGCAGAGAAGAGTCAAGTGGTGGTGGTCTAGAGAACACCACCTCGTCGCTGAAGGATGGGTGGAAGCCTCGTCCAATCATCCTAGAAACCGAAAAAAAAACATCAAAACTTAGGGGTTATAAGCCTACAGGCTTCACACTGATGAAATTAGATAGGGGGCTTTATCTTGCTAAAATGATGCATCTTATGTTCTCCAGTGTGTTGATTATGGTAGTCATGGCCAGCAGGCATGACGCAATCTCACAGCAAAGAAGAGAAGTAATAATAATAATACTAATTATAATAGTTTATTTCAGCATGGTACAGTGTACATACAAAGGTGAATGACAGTTGGGTGTACATGCAGAAAGCCCACAATTATGCAGAACATTTTGGGCAAACTTAATATTAATAAAGCAATAACAATGAGTAATTTTATACATAGTCACTTGGGTCACAATTCTGTGGCTGGAACAATTCACAAATAGAGGAAATTTATGATGACATTTCAGACCTTCCTGGATTATCATCAAGTTACAATGTTGCGAGTTTGACAAAGGTCCAGGACAGACCAAAACATCGTCATAAGTCTCCTGAATGCGAGTAATTTGTATATTTTACAGCATCAGTGCACGCTGTACAGAAGTACACCCTTGAACATTTGAACACAAGAAAAAGACATTTATTAGGACATTTATTAGAGAAAACATTTTTCATCTTGTTATTGTGACCATGCCAATTTTTCATTTTGAAACACTTGGTCTATGTTAGTATTGCTATTATTAGACATTCCTTAGGATAAGTTCTAAATTTTTTTTGTAAATGTCTTCAGTTAATTAAGCTAAAGTGGGAAATATGAACTTTGGACACGCATACCTATACAGCACTATAATAAAATTACGGCAGGCTTAGAAACTAAAGTGAATTGGTTACATTGATAATGATAATATTAATAATACATTATATGTAGTAATTTATTTTTCAAAAGTTTCTTACATGGAAAAGCTTGTATATTTGCGAGACATTGCAAGCAGACTTAAGCTCAGAGTAAACACTAGCAGAACATAGTGTAGAGTAGTAGGCATACTTATGTTCTAGCAAGACAGTGTTTGAATGACTGTGAAAGTGTTTTCTTCTTCGACTGAAAGTGTTTTCTTCTTCATTGGGTCGCCCTACTCTGGTGGGAGACGTCTGGAGTGTTTTAAAGAAAGTTAAGAAATGCATTACATCATACCAAACTTTGCTATGTATATGACTTACTTTTAACCCTTTTGGGGTTTCAGCCGTACTAGTACGGCTTACGCGCTAGGGTTTTCGTCGTACTAGTATGCCTAAATTCTAGCGCCCTCAAATCAAGCAGAAACAGGCTGTTAGGCCTAGATGTGAGAGAATGGGTCTGTGCAGTCAGTGTGCGCAGTATAAAAAAAATCCTGCCCCACAGTGCATAATAAGGAAAAAAAAACCGACTGTTTTTGGTTTAAAACAGCGACTTTGCAGTCTATTTTCGTATGGTATTTATGCTTGTATTCTCGTTTTCTTAGTCTCATTTGATAGAATGGATGATATATTACAGTAATAGAGATAATTTTGACTGGTTTCACAATGACAAGTACCTTGAAACTGAGCACAAAATAGCAAAAATGTTCGATTTTTGCAGATGTTCAAGAGTAGACAAATCACGCCAAGCGTCCAATACACATCAACTGGGTAGTCTAATATTCTTGCACAAGTGCGCTGATATTATTTATACCATTTTTACAATGATGCAGTTGTATACATAACAGTAAATCTTCTATTTTTTGTGAGAATAAAAATTCAAAATGGAAAGCTAAAGTAATGTAAAAGGGGCCTGGAGACGTGACTAATGAACAGATAAAATGTTATTTGAGTGCCAGGAATGCCTGTCATTTATTCTGGACCCTATTTTGAAATTGGCATCTTTTGAAATTTATGTGAAATTGGCCAAATTGCCAATTTCTGACCACCTTATTGGGTAGTTGAAATTGGTAAATTGGCAGTTTCTTGTACTCAATTGATAGAACAAATGGAATTCTAGCGAAATACGTATAATTTTAGTAGACTGAAACATTGGAATTTGCCGAAAAAATAGGGCTTGAAGTGGGCGAAATCGCTGATGATGCGTAAATGTCATCGATACTGCTAACTTCACGAAAGCATAATTCCGTTAGTTTTTGATCAAATTTCATAATTTTGGTGTCGTTATGATCGGAAAACGATTCTCTATCATTTCATAAGAAAAAATAATTTATTTGTTTTCCAAAAAATTTGCGACCCTGAGAACGAGTTTGGGAGAGGGCCTTGGGACCCCCAAAGGATTAATATTCTGAGCTACGAAGTAAAACCAATACAGTGGACCCCCGGTTAACGAACACCCCGGAAATCGTACAATTATGTAAGTACAGTAGAACGTCATTTAGCACGATAGTTACGTTCCTGAAAAAGTCGTGTTAGATAATTTCGTGTTAAATAATTAACAGAACTTATGGGAAAAATAGGGTTACGTTCCTGGGAGTCCCCAAAAAGCCAAACAAGTTTTTTTTAGACCAACAGATCTTACAAAAATAAAAGTGAATATGTAATTGCAGTTCATTATCGTGATGTATTATGTTGTTTTTACTGCTTAAGACTACAAATGTAATAGAAATAATAGTATTTACCTTAAATTGTGGGTGCTGGTGTTTGTGGATGATTGAAGAGATGAGAGTTATGCTGTGGCCCTACTGGGCTGAGGTGGATAGTAGAGTTCTTGAACTGAAGTCGATGGTTGAACTAGTGTCTAACTTTAAGTCAGTCAAGTCAGTCAGTAAGTCGTCAAGCTTCAGTAAGTCAGTCAAGTCATTCAGTAAGTCAGTCAAGTCATTCAGTAAGTCAGTCAAGTCATTCAGTAAGTCAGTCAAGTCATTCAGTAAGTCAGTCCAGTCATTCAGTAAGTCAGTCCAGTCATTCAGTAAGTCAGTCCAGTCATTCAGTAAGTCAGTCCAGTCATTCAGTAAGTCAGTCCAGTCATTCAGTAAGTCAGTCCAGTCATTCAGTAAGTCAGTCCAGTCATTCAGTAAGTCAGTCCAGTCATTCAGTAAGTCAGTCCAGTCATTCAGTAAGTCAGTCCAGTCATTCAGTAAGTCAGTCCAGTCATTCAGTAAGTCAGTCCAGTCATTCAGTAAGTCAGTCCAGTCATTCAGTAAGTCAGTCCAGTCATTCAGTAAGTCAGTCCAGTCATTCAGTAAGTCAGTCCAGTCATTCAGTAAGCCCAGTCCAGTGCATTCAGTAAGTCAGTCCAGTCATTCAGTAAGTCAGTCCAGTCATTCAGTAAGTCAGTCCAGTCATCCAGTCAGAAGTCAGTCCAGTCATTCAGTAAGTCAGTCCAGTCATTCAGTAAGTCAGTCCAGTCATTCAGTAAGTCAGTCCAGTCATTCAGTAAGTCAGTCCAGTCATTCAGTAAGTCAGTCCAGTCATTCAGTAAGTCAGTCCAGTCATTCAGTAAGTCAGTCCAGTCATTCAGTAAGTCAGTCCAGTCATTCAGTAAGTCAGTCCAGTCATTCAGTAAGTCAGTCCAGTCATTCAGTAAGTCAGTCCAGTCATTCAGTAAGTCAGTCCAGTCATTCAGTAAGTCAGTCCAGTCATTCAGTAAGTCAGTCCAGTCATTCAGTAAGTCAGTCCAGTCATTCAGTAAGTCAGTCCAGTCATTCAGTAAGTCAGTCCAGTCATTCAGTAAGTCAGTCCAGTCATTCAGTAAGTCAGTCCAGTCATTCAGTCAGTCAGTCCAGTCATTCAGTCAGTCAGTCCAGTCATTCAGTCAGTCAGTCCAGTCATTCAGTCAGTCAGTCCAGTCATTCAGTCAGTCAGTCCAGTCATTCAGTCAGTCAGTCCAGTCATTCAGTCAGTCAGTCAGTCAAGTCAAGTCATTCAGTCAAGTCATTCAGTCAGTCAGTCAGTCAGTCAAGTCAGTCAGTCACACAAACTTATGTTTACATCTTTTTATGTGTACAAAGTAACACTTCATTACGGCCATGGGTTATGTCTTGTCTAATATCTTTTTCTTCGTTAATTCAAGATCAAAACACAATTCACTCTTATTCTTCACAAACAGCTGGCTTGTAGCCAGGACTTCTTGACGCGTATGAAATACGTACGAATGCTGGGATGGTGGGGTCCGTGGTGGCTGGGTAAGGCGGGTGGTGTCTGCTGAACCACAACAACAGTAGTAGTAACAAGACTGCTTGTGAGAATGGTTATTTGTTTTCCTTCCCACAAACTATAAGTAAGTTTATTCAGGTATACACAGATACAGTTACGAAGATTATCATACATAGCAGCATATGTGTAGAGAACCTAGGATAACCCAAAAAAGTCAGAGTGACAGTATTTCCATTGACTGACTTGGGTTATCCTAGGTTCTCTACACATATGCTGCTATGTATGATAATGTATGTAACTGTACTCACCTAATTGTGGTTGCAGGGGTCGAGACTCAGCTCCTGGCCCCGTGTATCTGAACAGTTTGCAGGAAGGAAAAACCAATTCCCTTTTCCTCAAAGCATGAGGATTCTTAGGCAGTAAATAACCATGCACTCAAAATTTTTCCCCTCCTGCCGAACCGTGTAATATCATCTTTACGTCGTGTAAGATGATAATGTGTCGCAAATCTTAAATCGTGCAATACCGGTAACGTGCAACATAATCTCGTGCTAAATGACGTTCTACTGTATAATATTGTAAGTGCTTGTGGAAGTGTATTTTTGGGGGTCTGAAATAGACTAACCTACGTGACATTATTTCTTAAGGAAGTAAATTCGTTCGGTAATGGCATTTGAGCAGGCTTCTGGGATGAAGTTTTTTCGTTAACTGGGGGTCCACTGTACAATACATTATTTCTTTTCTGCAATATACAAAATATAGTTTGTGTAATAAAATATTGTTAAACACAAAAGAAAGCCACTAGTAAGCGGAGCATTTCGGGTAGATATTGATTTCAATTTTTCTTTACAGATTACCAGTTTTGTGACTTCATAGTCAACAAAAATATCCTTTGCTTTATTTTTTTAATTGCAGTATTAAAAAAGTGACTTACGGTTTGGCCATTGCAACATTGCCGCCTTAGTCTTCGTCTCATATCCACAAAAATCAATAAATTTTTATCTGAAAATTGTTTCTCTAGCTCACATTGACAGATGTATCCCCAGGCCTTCTCTGTGATAGTAGTTAAATGCCCAGGCGTGCCTCATGAATGTTACATTCTGTTTTCTAGGAAAGTTTGTAAATAACACAGAATGTGGGTTAAGGCATTTTATTGTGAAGAGATTTTTGTCCACTAAGGCCTGTGTCAGCTTGTCACTGAGCAATGTTTTCATAGTAAATTACTATACTCTGCATTGTGTGTCTTATTTACATGGTCGTCGTACTCTACATTTTATTGTGGCAATGTTTCGCTCTCCAGGAGCTTTTGTCAAGCCATAACAGCATGACAAAGCTCCTGGACCCCAATGGAAAATAAGGCACTTTGTCTAGCTTTTTTGGGTTATCCTAGATAATGTACACATATGCTGCTATGTATGATAATTTATGTACAGTGGACCCCCGCCTAACGAGCAAAATTCATTCCAGAAGCCTGCTCAAGTGCCATTACCGAACGAATTTACTCCCTTAAGAAAAAATGACAAGTAGGTTAGTCCATTTCAGACCCCCAAAAATACTTACAAAAGCACTTACAATATTATACTTACATAATTGTACGATTTCCGGGGTGCTCGTTAGGCGGGGGTCCACTGTAACTGTATTTGTGTACGTACCTGTAACTGAATAAACTTGCTAGCTGATAGTTCATTGGCATGAGTGACATTGTGAGATGCAGAACTAAAGCCTTTTCTTTGGTATAACGTTAACAAGATTTAAGAAGCCTAGTCTGTAGCGTAGACCAGAATTAACCCGTAAACGGTCCAAATGTATACAGTGGACCCCCAAGTAACGAAAAACTTCATTCCAGAAGCCTGCTCAAGTGCCATTACCGAACGAATTTACTCCCTTAAGGAATAATGTCACGTAGATTAGTCTATTTCAGACCCCAAAAATACACTTCCACAAGGACTTACAATATTATACTTGCATAATTGTACGATTTCCGGGGTGTTTGTTACTCGGGGGTCCACTGTATATACATTTACTACCCCAGTGCCCCGAATATTTTGAATTTTTTTTTTATAGAAATAAAGAGCACATTTTTCTAAGTGTTATAGGATAAAAAAATTTTTAGGCTCAGTACTTACCGATATATGAGGCCGAGAAGTTGACACTGAATGCTCACCTGACGGGAACATAGAGTCCTGCCGCTTGCAGAAGTGTTGCCAATATACCTTTTTTCTCGTTTTTATATTATTTTATATAATTTTTATGTTCTGATAATTACAATTTATAGTAGTTCTTTGTTCTAAGACTAATATTAGGTACTGAAATTGTACTCAAATTGTCACAAACACTCTGACAGGTGGACATTTACACCTGCCTTGGTCATTTACTATTGTCTAGGAATATATTCAAAGTATTTATAGGTCCCAGCAATGTTTTGGATATGTGGGAGTATATAATAATAATAATAATAATAATGATAATAGGAATAATGAAAATAATAAGAATAATAAGTTCCCTTGAAGCATGATGTAAGACAAGTCAGTCCACTGCTGACAGTGATAAGATAAGATAATTGGTGTCATTTGATGAGCGTATGGGAGGGTGCAGTGATAAGATAAGGGGTGACATTTGATGAGCATCCCCCTCTGTTTTCACTGTTACACAAACATATCTGTCTGCCAAGCTCGCTGTCTATCTGTGTGTGTCAAGCTCTCAGTCTGTCTGTTTAGCTCTCTGTCTATCTGCCTGTCTGTCAAGCTCTCAGTCCATCTAGCATCTAGCTCTCCCGTCTCAGAGATCCACTCCTGAACCAACACGTCTGGTTCCTGAGCAAGTGTAAATACGTATTTGTCAGTCATGTTTATACATTATATCTACAAGCACTTTGTCTGGATTTTTGGGTTATCCTAGGAAATATACACTATGTATAATTGTATTTGTGTACCTCTGAGGCAGAGTTGGGCAAGAGTTGGGCAAGAGTTGGGCAAGAGTTGGGCAAGAGTTGGGCAAGAGTTGGGCAAGAGTTGGGCAAGAGTTGGGCAAGAGTTGGGCAAGAGTTGGGCAAGAGTTGGGCAAGAGTCAGACAGGCATAGGTTATAAGACATTCTGAAAGGATGTTGCACATGGGTTATTATCAAGGTTTTTGATATTTCCTCGACCACTTATGGCCATATCCACCTCAGAGCCACTAAACTCAGGGTCAACATCACTTTCCACTTAAAATGGTCGAGTTAATACTACATGGCATCAGTGAATCCCATGTGTTTGCCGCGCTCTTTGCTCTAGCTGGCGCTCAATTGAACTGGTCCTCCCACAAGGTACTAAGTGGTCCCAGATTTTTTTAATACAGCGCACACCAAGGGCTAAGACCCATTCTATGCTGACCAGGCATCTCAGGCCAATCGTGCCAAATTTGGAGGCAGGAAAATAAAATGTAAATATACGTTTGGGGCAGTAGCGGTACTAACGTATACGTATATACGTTTGGACCGTTTACGGGTTAAATATAAAATTGTTGTGAAAATTATCATTTTTTTTTTTTTTTTAACACTGGCAGTCTCCCACCGAGGCAGGGTGACCCAAAAAAGAAATGCTTTCACCATCACTGTCTTGCCAGAGGCATGCTGATAGTACAGCTCAAAACTGAAAATATTTCCACTCCTTCAGAGTTCAGGCACTGTACTTCCCACCTCCAGAACTCAAGTCTGGCTAACCAGTTTCCCTGTATCCCCCTAAAAATTATATGTACAGTATGTGTATATGCGAACTACAGAAGTGTGCTTGGCCCTACCAGGTGACCCTCAGTAGGTGGCTAACATCTGGTAGTACCTATTTAGTGCTCTACCTGCCTCAGGATCAGACCCGGGTCCTCTTGTGATCTCTAGGTTCTACCACTGAGCTCTGAGACACCCTGTCCTGTGCTGTCAGTACAAAGTATTGGGTTGGATTCAATTTTATTCATTCTGATTCTAAACTGCATTTGTGCATCTTGACTTCCTCCATTTCACTATAAAATATGTACATACATGCAAAACAACCACAGGGGGAGTTGAAAGATTGCTCAATATTTTAAATATATGCGAGTATCACCATAGTGTGTCACTATCTGATGGTAGTTTTGTTGTGTATATACTGTAGACAGTTTCTGAGCTTGCAGTCTGAATTATCATGAACTGAAAAATTTCATCCATTTATTGAATTCATTGTACCTTTGATATACCTTTGATGAGTTTCGAGAGTCTTTTCTCAGAGTCCGGCCATGGGCCAGGCTCCGTTCATTGGCATTCATATTTATTCAATCGAGTTTGATTCTCTTGTGTGTGTATCATTCTCATTCCACTGAGAAGTTGTCTCCTCCATCATGAGGAAGTTAGGCATCCCCAAGCATGATTTTCATTCCATGGAGAAGTTCTGGGTTGTCGTATATGATTTCCATTCCACTGGATATTTCTTGGAAAAGTGTGTGTGTGTGGGGGAGGTGGATGTGTGTGTGTGTGTGTGGGGGGGAGGTGGATGTGTGTGTGTGTGTGTGGGGGGGAGGTGGATGTGTGTGTGTGTGTGGGGGGGAGGTGGATGTGTGTGTGTGTGTGTGTGTAGTGTGTATTTTTGTGTTTGTGTGTTTTTGTGCACAAAAGGAAATAAGTTGCATGGGTTCATGTGTTTGTAGGCAATTGTAACCTAAATATTTTAATTGTCACTTCCAAGTTGAAAGTGAGTTGATTGGAGTTAAGTTGTGTGATCAGTCGAGTGCCAACCAGAATTGTGGCACATTATGACTAACTTAGTCAATGTACCATATTTTGTGGCTTATTAGACCCATTTTTTTTCCATAAAATGTCTCCAAAAACCACCCTGCATCCTATAAACTGAAGGTCAGTGATGGGAGCTATAAGTTTGGGGTGTGGGGTGGGCTGTAGCTCTCCCAGTTACGTCCGATGCCGAGCCATTGAAACTAAAACAAGTGTTATAAGCCATGAAATATGGAAATTTCTTTTATGAATGGCAATAGAGGAAATAATTGAACAGTGTTCAGGCACTCTGTATTGTGATACACTCACTGCTCATTGTCCAACCTGTTCTCCAGATGGAATGGGTAATTTTACTTCCATTGTACAGTGGACCCCCGAGTATTGTAATTAATCCGTTCCAGGAGCTATTACTTAACATGAAGTTTACGAAATTTGAACCATTATTACCCATAAGAAATTTCCCATAAGAAATAATGTAAATACAGTGGTACCTCGACTTACGATATTTTTTCATTCCA
>WNWK01004782.1:0-5000 GCA_009830355.1 Cherax destructor
AACATAAGAACATAAGAAAGGAGGAACACTGCAGCAGGCCTGTTGGCCCATACTAGGCAGGTCCTTCACAATCCATCCCACTAACAGAATATTTGCTCAACCCAATTTTCAAAGCTACCCAAGAAATAAGCTTGACAATTCTACCCACTCATGCGCGAGTCCCACTCAAATCCAACCCCTCTCACTCATGAATTTATCCAACCTAATTTGAAACTACCCAAGGTCCTAGCTTCAATAACCCTACTAGGCAGACTGTTCCACTCATCAACTACCCTATTTCCAAACCAATACTTTCCTATATCCTTTCTAAATCTAAACTTATCTAACTTGAATCCATTATTGCGGGTTCTCTCTTGGAGAGATATCCTCAAGACCTTATTTATATCCCCTTGTTAATACCCATTTTCCACTTGTATACCTCGATCATGTTCCTCATTATATTACAAGTGAATGTAATTTAGGGTCTTCAATCTTTCTTCGTAAGGAAGATTTCTAATGCTATGTATTAATTTAGTCTTTCTACGCTGAATGTTTTCTAAGAATTTATGTCCATTCTGTAATATGGAGACCAAAACTGAGCTGCGTAATCTAGGTGAGGAAACCTTACTAATGATGTATAAAGCTGTTTTTTAATAGAATGATGTATAAATAGCTGTAGATATTCAATGATTTATAAAATGCATGTAAATGGACTATCTGACATCTATGTTTGAATCAATTATCCTACCTATCTTCGTGTCGTCGGCGAATTTGCTCATATCACTAGTAATTCCCTCGTCAAGGTCATTGATATATATTATAAATAACAATGGGCCTAAGACTGATCCCTGTGGAACACCACTTGTTACAAGTCCCCATTCGGATTTAACACCATTTATGCACACTCTCTGCTTCCTATTGGTGAGCCATGACTCGATCCATGACAGCACTTTTCCCCCAATGCCATGAGCTGCCACTTTCTTTAACAGTCTCTGGTGCGGTACTCTATCAAAAGCCTTACTAAAGTCTAAATAAACAATATCGAATTCTTTATCGTGATCAACAGCCTCAAAAGCTTTAGTGAAGAAGGTTAATAAATTAGATAGGCAGGAACGGCCCCTCGTGAATCCATGCTGAGTAGCATTAATCAAATTATGGTTATCTAGATGGCTTCTAATAATATCAGCTATAATTGACTCTAGTAATTTGCCTACAATTGAGGTCAGGCTTATTGGGCGGTAATTTGACGGTAGTGACTTGTCCCCTGCTTTAAAAATAGGAATTACATTAGCCATCTTCCACATATCAGACACTACACCTGTTTGAAGAGATAAATTAAAAATGTTAGATATTGGTTCACAGAGTTCCATTTTGCATTCCTTAAGAACCCTTGCAAAAAACTCATCAGGACCCGACGATTTATTTTGTTTCAGTCGGTCTAGTTGTGTCCTAACCATTTCGCTAGTAAGAACATAAGAACATAAGAAAGGAGGAACACTGCAGCAGGCTTGTTGGCCCATAAGAACATAAGAACATAAGAATGGAGGAACACTGCAGAAGGCCTACTGGCCCATACAAGGCAAGTCCTTATCAAAACCACCACTACCTAAGAATTTACTCCTGTACTCACGACACTAATCAAACCCAGCCCCTCCCACTCATATATTTGTCCAATCTCTTTTTAAAGCCACCCAAGGTCCTAGCCTCTATCACCCTACTCGGAAGATTGTTCCACGCATCTACAACTCTGTTCGAAAACCAGTACTTGCCTATGTCCTTTCTAAATCTAAATTTATCCAATTTAAATCCGTTATTTCTCGTTCTTACTTGGTTCGATATCCTCAGTATTTTATTAATATCTCCTTTGTTTATGCCCATCATCCACTTGTACACCTCGATGATATCTCCCCTCATTCTACGTCTCTCCAGAGAGTGGAGATTCAATGCTCTAAGTCTATCTTCATACGGGAGATTTCTTATACTGTAAATCATTTTAGTCATTCTTCTTTGTATGTTCTCCAATGAATCTATATCCATCCTGTAGTAAATCTATAGAAAGGAATGGTAGCACATCTACATCCAAATTAATTCAAAGCTAATCTTTAATTTGATGAAAACAGCATTTCGGTAATGGATTATACATCATTATAATTAGCGAAAATAGATGAGCGTTACTGAGAGGGAGAGGAGAGAGAGAGAGAGAGAGAGAGAGAGAGAGAGAGAGAGAGAGAGAGAGAGAGAGAGAGAGACAGAGACAGAGACAGAGAGAGACAGACAGAGAGCGCAACGAGAAACATAAGAATATAAACAGCAGGGAGCCTATTCGCTGTTCAGTCCATAATTAGAAACGACTTATTCGATACTAATTCCATATAAACATCGAAAATGAATACAAGGTCATCGTTACTGTGACTGGACTGGCACAGCTCACACTTACTCTTGTCACACTCTTCAAGAAATACTTCTCTCAAGCTTAGAGCATCAGACAGTTTCTGGTCTGAAGCATTACCAACAAGTAGTGCAATATCGGTTTTCTGCGTTATTAGCAGCCTGGAATACCAATATTAAAATGTATTTCCAGCTTAGCTTAAACGTTGCTGAGCCAATTTATTAGGCTGGACCTGGATATTTATGGTGCAAAACTGATTTTATTTGTCTTGATTCATAATACTGTCAAGGCCATCACCGATCACACCTGATTATATAAAGACAGATATAAGAATGAATTTTGATGTATAATTAAATAAGTTGGACATTTTTAAGTTTCTCGCTTCAAGGAGTTCAACTTTTATGCTCTGATAGTGACTTGATGAGTCATGATTTATTTTTTTATGCTTATTATAAATGAGGCAGGACGAAAACTTTTGCTTTTAGTTTCTAGATTTTTAAAATAAAAGCATTAGCATTCCATATTTTAATTAATTTCATAAATGAAGAAGAGGAAAACATTTAAGTGCTTCAAATTATTTATAGTGTCTTGAGGATAATAACATCAATTGGTCTCCCTTTATAAAGAAGTGAATGACGAATTCAAAGGGCTTGTTTAAAACTTGTAAAACATCAGAAATCCTAATTACAACTGGAGCATGTAACATTAGAATAACTATTGCTGCCATATAGATCAAGAGCACATGTATAATGCCAGACCAGGGAAGGAAAACGAAGGTCGATAAGCGAACCTTCGCCACTAAATAAACTGCCTCATTCTGGAGTAAAATGATTTAACTTTTAAATTGCAATATTTATGCTTTGGGAAATTAGGCTAATGTAAACATTACCTACACAGTCCTTATAGATGGGAAAAACTACACTGAGCCGTACTTGATAGACTCAACTCTCTGAATCTTCAGTAAATGTAACGATGAGACGGCAGATTAAATTCAGTTAAGATTACAAGGTGCCAACAGTGATTTGTATGCATCAGATGTATGTTATAATGACTGTTGTCGATGTTGATTTATAATGGAGATGGCACTTTCGAATAAAGTTTAAAATACATCATTCATGATGAATCATAAATCCAGATTTTAAGAGATGTGCATGAATGTTATTCATCACATAGTGGTAAAGAATATTGCAAAATAAAAATTGCTACAAAGACCAAACGAGAATTTGATGATAATTACAGAGTGTTCCTCTGCCCCAAGTTCATCTAGACTTCTAGTTTTCCATAGTATCGCGCCTAGTATTCTCAGACTTGCTGAAGATAAAGTTGATCACATGGTCAGAAATATCAGTAAAATAAAATCCTGTAATAACAAATAATTCACCATCCGTTCAGACAAGGAGACACGTAGTGATGTTGGTATTCTTACACTTCTTTCAGTTTTTAACAAATCTTTCAGGCAATTTATGGTACTCATTCCCTTCAATTTTAATCGAAGTTTCATCACATATTCAGCTAAAAACGAGCCAATACAATTACAAATTCTAAGTGATGTTACGTTTCAAAGGAAACTCCTCATTGAACAGTTCCATGGCATTGGTTTCTGCTGCTTCTATCATGAAATCGTGCGATTTAAAGCATCACCACAAGAAACAAAACTGATTGGTATTGGTTCATCAGATAAGGGGCTAGTGCAAGGCACTGCAGATTATTTTGATGCAAATATTTCTTCACTGAGTGGGCTAAAGTGATACCTATTCCAGAGGCCTTATTAATGACACAAACATCCCCATAACCTGATAACAGACAAAAAAAACTGCAATTAATAGACTCAAGAAAGACGAAGTTAAGAACAGAGCTTCAAATTGTGCTCTGGTATTATGCAATGAAGGCCTCGAAAAACACCAAAATGCCTGGAAACCTTAATGAAAAAATAAATGGTGTTTTCCTCAAAGATCTTTACAAGAATGACGAATCCTTGTGAAAAATAAAACTAATGATTTTTACTTCTGGGAGACTATTGCCACAAAGTCACCTACATCCGAGTTTGGTGTTTTCAACCTGAAGTTAACCAGCATGACAGCTGAGAGCGAGAGACAGCTGGTCATTACAGTTTTTATGAAAAATAAGTAAAGAAAGCTTGACAATGTTGTCGGCTCCTGCACTCAATGGCTGAAATACCCTGAAAGTTACTGTGGCACAGGTAAAATTAAGGTAGCAAAGGCTCTTAAAGCAGGAAATGAGTTGAAAGCTTTTTAAACACCTCAAAAGACATGAACATGTCTTATTCACAAAGCAAATACTGTACCTTCATTATAGCTTGCTATGGTTCTAGCTAAGGTGAGACTGGAAGAACAGTTCTTTTTGTCCATTCTCAAGGACTGGACAAAAAAGTGCATGTCTTTTGCCAAAACTTAAAACTTTATTCAATAAAAATGCAAAGCCATTGTCTGGCATTTATGAAAGAAGAATCTCCAGATCTAGATCATGTGATATTTGAATGAGTGAAGAACACTCATCATACCTCTCAGCAGTGTGTATCTCAGTGGTCCTGAAACTGATCCATTGCAGCTTAGATGAGGATATGAATCTATTCATCCTCCATAGTGTTTTTTTACGTTAAGCAACAGCATAG
>WNWK01004782.1:10000-20000 GCA_009830355.1 Cherax destructor
TCTCTAAGCCCATTGTAATCTGCTAAACGAAAATCTGGGACTGTTACTAAGTTATCCCTACTATCACACTACCATTCAATACTGAAGGTAATCGATTTGTGGTCAATTTCGCCAAGTTCCTCTGTAATCTCTAGATTATTAACAAGGATAGTTTCTGGACATGAGGTTTCTGGACACGAGGTTTCCGGACAAAGTTTCTGGACATGAGTTTTCATGACATGAGGTTTCTGGACATGAGGTTTCTGGACATGAGGTTTCTGGACATGAGGTTTCTGGACATGAGGTTTCTGGACATGAGGTTTCTGGACATGAGGTTTCTGGACATGAGGTTTCTGGACATGAGGTTTCTGGACATGAGGTTTCTGGACATGAGGTTTCTGGACATGAGGTTTCTGGACATGAGGTTTCTGGACATGAGGTTTCTGGACATGAGGTTTCTGGACATGAGGTTTCTGGACATGAGGTTTCTGGACATGAGGTTTCTGGATTCATGAGGTTTCTGGACATGAGGTTTCTGGACATGAGGTTTCTGGACATGAGGTTTCTGGACATGAGGTTTCTGGACATGAGGTTTCTGGACATGAGGTTTCTGGACATGAGGTTTCTGGACATGAGGTTTGTGGACATGAGGTTTCCGGACTATTGCAAATGCAAGTTTCCGTTGCTAATGAAACCTGCTGCATCCGTGGTTGCATGTAGGTGGCTGCCGTAGTTGCATGCAGGTGGCTGCCGTGGTTGCATGCAGGTGGCTGCCGTGGTTGCATGCAGGTGGCTGCCGTGGTTGCATCCAGGTGGCTGCCGTGGTTGCATGCAGGCGGTGGTCGTGGTTGCATGTGGGAACTTGTTGCATGGTTTCAGAGGTTGCGTGCAAGAATTCACCTTATACCGGCCGATTACGGGAATCGTGATGAGTTCGTCTTCCACACTACACAGAGTCGTTGTCTTTCATGCTACACAACTACCTTATATTCACTACGCAAAAACTACACAACACTTCACTACAAACTACCTTGTCTTCTCTACAGTATATATCAGTCAACTACATTTACGTATTAGTCCTTCACTACATTGTGTGTCCAATCTCCACTACATTCGTGTGTCAATCTCCACTACATTCGTGTGTCCAATCTCACTACATTCGTGTGTCCAATCTCCACTCACATTCTTAACTACATTCGTGTGTCCAATCTCCACTACATTCGTGTGTCCAATCTCCACTACATTCGTGTGTCCAATCTCCACTACATTCGTGTGTCCAATCTCCACTACATTCGTGTGTCCAATCTCCACTACATTCGTGTGTCCAATCTCCACTACATTCGTGTGTCCAATCTCCACTACATTCGTGTGTCCAATCTCCACTACATTCGTGTGTCCAATCTCCACTACATTCGTGTGTCCAATCTCCACTACATTCGTGTGTCCAATCTCCACTACATTCGTGTGTCCAATCTCCACTACATTCGTGTGTCCAATCTCCACTACATTCGTGTGTCCAATCTCCACTACATTCGTGTGTCCAATCTCCACTACATTCGTGTGTCCAATCTCCACTACATTCGTGTGTCCAATCTCCACTACATTCGTGTGTCCAATCTCCACTACATTCGTGTGTCCAATCTCCACTACATTCGTGTGTCCAATCTCCACTACATTCGTGTGTCCAATCTCCACTACATTCGTGTGTCCACTCCTCATTGTGTCCAATCTCCACTACATTCGTGTGTCCATATTCTTCCCACTACATTCGTGTGTCCAATCTCCACTACATTCGTGTGTCCATCTCCACTACATTCGTGTGTCCAATCTCCACTACATTCGCGTGCCCAATCTCCACTACATTCGCGTGTCCAATCTCCACTACATTCGCGTGTCCAATCTCCACTACATTCGCGTGTCCAATCTCCACTACATTCGCGTGTCCAATCTCCACTACATTCGCGTGTCCAATCTCCACTACATTCGCGTGTCCAATCTCCACTACATTCGCGTGTCCAATCTCCACTACATTCGCGTGTCCAATCTCCACTACATTCGCGTGTCCAATCTCCACTACATTCGCGTGTCCAATCTCCACTACATTCGAGTGTCCAATCTCCACTACATTCGTGTGTCCAATCTCCACTACATTCGTGTTTCCAATCTCCACTACATTCGTGTGTCCAATCTTCACTACATTCGTGTGTCCAATCTCCACTACATTCGTGTGTCCAATCTCCACTACATTCGTGTGTCCAATCTCCACTACATTCATATGACCAATCTTCACTACATTCATTAATCCAATCTTCACATTCATTAATTCAATTTTAACTGCATTCATTAACGCAATTTTCACTGCATTCATTAATCCAATCTTCACTACATTCATTAATCCAATCTTCACTACATTCATATGTCCAATCTTCACTACATTCACTAATCCAATCTTCACTACATTCATTAATCCAATCTTCACTGCATTCATTAATCCAATCTTCACTGCATTCATTAATCCAATCTTCCCTACTAAATCGTTTACACTGTTCTCTACTCGCCTATATACAATCCTCTAGACTGGTTAACTATATTTATTTATTATCAATTTTTCATAGTAAATTAGTAAATTTCTCCGCCTATTACTATTACGAAAAATCTGAGCTTCGCGCTTAAAATTTTCTTCTTTGCTCAGAGAATTACAAGTAATGGCTGGAGTTACTGAGAATCGGCGCCGTTCTTCCTCACCATCTGGACCTGCTAGTAAAAGGGTAAAAGTTTGCAATGGTGGCGGCTCTCACCTTCCGAGCTAGCCTAAGAAAACTTTTCGCAAGATTACCTGGTCTCAAATTTCACTTATAAATGAAATTGGATAAGGAGCTTTCGGTAAGACACACAGAGCCCAGGTGGCAATGGATGGCTCTGTCATCATTGCCGCGGTGAAAGTTTTTGAAACCTAATGTACGACAGGACTGAAGCGCGACTCCTGAAGGCTGCTGCAGGAGCTGCAGGAGCCCCAAAATTTATCGGGATCGCAAAAGGACTTCCCTCTGCTATCATCATGGAGCTCTGCCCCGGACAACCCATAGATGTATTCTTCGCACGCAACCCAGTAGATGAATGCAAGAAAGCTTATGAAGCTGTGAAGAATGCTGTCCTAAACTTTCACACGAAGGGTTTCGTACACCACGACCTTCATCCCGGTAACGTCCTCATCGAGACAGTTGACGACAAGTACGTTGCTCATTTAATTGACCTGGGATTGTCCTGCAAGCTTGGGCAGGACCCATCAATGGATAAATCATACATGGAACAAGACAAAGAAGACCTGGACTTCCTTCTTACATATCTACCTCCTGTGTGAAATACAGGTTATTTTTATTTTGTATTTTATCTTTTAAGGAAATGAAAGTTACCGTTTTTAGTTACTTAAATATATATATATATATATATATATATATATATATATAATATATATATATATAATTTGAGAGGAAGTTAATAACATGAATGACTATATGAATATATTAATAATATATAAGACGAAGTTAAGATGAGAGAAGGTAATGTGGCTATGAATATATTTATAGCATATTGAAACAGGTTTGTGTTATAGTGTGGAAATGTAGCTTGGAATTAAAGTTGGGGATCTAACATCAAGAAGTTGGGAATACGTTGATGGCTGTCTTAACCCTGACAGTGGCAGGACGGGAAGTGCTGTTATGGTAAGCCAGCTTGAAGTTTCTATAATACATGAGTGAATTAGTAACTGACTGTTCGTCCCTATCACATAGGTCTCCAGGAACATGACTAAGTTCATCACTTAACTAAAATAGCATAAAATTGAAGTGTGTGTACTCACATATTTGTGGTTGCAAAGGTCGAGTCGGAGCTCTTGGCCCCGCCTCTTCACTGGTCGCTACTAGGTCTACTCTCTCGCTCCTACAAAAGCATTATTGTACCTCTTCTTTTAGGTAGTTAAGTGATGTGTATTACAGTGAAGACAAGTTAGTTGAGTGATGTGTAGCGTAGTGAAGACAAGGTAGTTGACTGATGTACAGTGAATATAAGGAAATTGAGTGATGTTCAAAATATGAGGTAGTTGGGTGATGTGTAGTGAAGATAAGGTAGAGTGATGTGCAGTGAATATAATGTAGTGATGTGCAGTGAATATAATGTAGAGTGATGTGCAGTGAATATAAGGAAATTGAGTGATGTGCAGTGAATATAAGGTAGTTGAGTGTTGTGTAGTGTAGTGAAGATAAGGTAGTTGAGTAATGTGTATCGTAGTGAGGATAAGTTAGTTGAGTAATGTGCAGTGAATATAAGTTAGTTGAGTGATGTGTAGTAAGGAAGAGGCAGCTTATCTTCACTACAATACACATCACTCAATATTAATAACAATGATAACAATAATAATAACAATAATAATAATAGTAACAATAATAATAATAACGCTGATAATAATAATAAGACTCTTTATTTCTACAAGTGAATAATACAACTTATACAGACCTAGGTGTCATCATTGACACCTAGGTCTTGTTTTCTTCAGGCACATTATAAAAATTAATTACTGGGATATTGTTCGTGTCTTCTTGTGTGAAAATCGACAGGGAATAATTATATCAATATACAGTAGACATCTCCGAGGTGTAATATCAGCTAAAAACGGATATGAATCGTAAAATTCCTGTTTCATTTATCTTTCCGCAAGACCATTTAGTTTATTATGGAATTTCGATGTTCTTGTTCCCTGCAATCTAACCTTCCAAGATAAGACAGCCGCAACGTACTATAATACTTATATAAATTAAACGCTGGATTATTACATATCTTTAAGGCCATCAGGGAGCATTTTTCACAACAGAAGCAAGTGTGGAACATTTCTTTTTCAAATGAATATTTCTATGCTTCTCCCAAGACGTCACATTGCTAGCACTATTCTATATATAACAAGAAATACGTGTCTGCGAGATTTACAGATGATGCTTTTTTTTTGTTTTAGCTTTTGTGTGTTTGACGGAGTTCGTGTGTGTGTGTGTGTGTGTGTATGTGTGTGTGTGTGTTTGTGCGCGCGCCCCTCTTCAAATCTGTACTCGGCTAATTCTTTGCACTGGTCGAGTCTTAGCTTCTGGCCCCCGTCCGTCCGCTAATAGTTTCACTATCTCTTGGGTGTGTCAGCCCTATTCTTCAAGCTATGTATAGTTTCTGTGTCTACAACTACGCTGTCTAGGTCGTGTCTTCGTGTACCTGAGGCCTACCTCTCAAGCACACACTCCCAGTTCACTCGGTATTTTGTACGTCATAATCATGGTCCTTCTATCCTCTAGGGTCATCATGTTTAGCCCCTCTAACCACTACTCCTAGTTCATACCCCTCAGCTCTGGGACTAGGTTCGTGTCCCGCTTCATTACGTATTTTACAAGATGCGGATTCCATCCTGGCGCTGCATACTAAGATATGAGCTTGATAAATGATGCGTATAAGATCGTGAATTCACCCTTGATGATATTCTTGAAAGCTACCCTTAAATTTGTCAGTCTTGAGTTTGCTTCAGCGGTTTTTCAGTTGATGTGCGCCTTAGGCGAAATGCTTGGAACAATGCTCACCCAGAGATCCTTATCTTTCAGGGAGGTTTGCAGGCTATTTTTTTCACTGCTTCTGGTCGTCTTTGTCCTCCTCAAATTTTCGCAACTTTTTATTTTCTGGGACTAAATTAAAATAGCCACTTGTCAGGCCAATCATACAACTTATGCAGATCCTTTTGCAGTCTTTCCTGGTCAGCTCCATTTTTTATTCGTCTCACTTGTTTCACATGTGCATTGTCTCACATGTGCATTTGTTTTAAAAAACAAGTACTGGTCCGAGTACCCAAATACTTAATAAGTTCTTTAACATTGCTAGAAATACATTCTACAATTCAAAAAAGAACAATCATATTCAACCAAGCATATGTTGGTTCTCCTTTACTATGAAAACCTTCTTGTTATACCTTCTGTACTTAAGAATTTTAAAACAAAGGTTGTATTTAAAAAAATTGATACAGCAAAAAACATGTGATTGAAAAGTACCTCAAAAATGCTGATAGTTGTGTCTACAGGATTTACTGTAAAAAAATGAATACAGTTTATTTCTAACTGGGAAAAGTCTTGATCTAAGATGTAGATGAATGGTTCAGAGAACCGACAAGTTATAATTAAGACACATATGCAACATTTGGGTATCTTTATTGAGGAAACGTTTCGCCACACAGTGGCTTATCAGTCAATCAAAGTAGGAAGGTGTAAGGAGTAGGAGTTTTGAGGTAATCAGTCCTCGGCCTGGAGTCGATGTGTTCAGTCCATCAATCTTGTAGATGGACTGAACACATCGACTCCAGGCCGAGGACTGACCTCAAAACTCCTACTCCTACACCTTCCTACTTGTATTGACTGATGAAGCCACTGTGTGGCGAAACGTTTCCTCAATAAAGATACCCAAATGTTGCATATGTGTCTTAATTTGATCTAAGATAACAACATAAATATAACATCAGAACTGGACACGAGTCTAATGCTCTGTTTATTCATGTGAGAGATTTTAACCACCCAATTCACTTCCAAAAGCCGAGAAAGTTGTATCAAGCAGGTATATGGATGACACATATATTTGAATCAAGCCTCATAAAAAACAGTATTGATTTTAATATGAATAATAATTTAGGGTTATGCAAATTAGATTAATTTACAATTAATAAAATTTGGGGAGAATTTAAATTATGCGTGACAGGTTCTTGAGACACCCACCTGCATCATACAAGGACGGGTGTTATGTAATATGTGAGGTGATATCTCAGCCTCGTAAGCCTTTTACTTTTCTATTATTTTTACATGTCCCTGATAATGTGAGAAATCTTGAAAGCACTTGGGAGTTCACTATTTTTTCATAGGGATTGTTTTTTCACACACTCACTATTATACATATGTCGTGCCGAATAGGTAAAATTGGTCAATTAGCAGGAACTCGTTTAATATTAAATCCATTCTAAAATTTTCTCTTATAAGTTAAAAGATATATATTTTTATAATTTATTTTAATGTAAAAAATAATAATTTTGTACCAAAAGAACCTTAGAAAACTCATCTAACCTTATTATAACAAGCGCAATTTAATTTAGCCTAATCCAACTAAATATATTTTAGATAAGTTTACAATAATTTAATAATAAACAAACACAATGAAATATATGTTTTTCGTTAGGTTGCTATTTAAGCCAAAATCGAAAGTTTTTACCTATTCGGCACGACACACACACACATTATATATATATATATATATATATATATATATATATATATATATATATATATATATTAACCTCACCAAAAAAAAAAATATGTAATAGAACAGAGAACTAGAATATGGAAGAAGCAGGGAAGGAGACTAGGAAACTTTGAAAGGAGGTAGAGAGAATGGGAGGATTGATAGGTGAATTTATGTAAACCATCTCCTTCACTAATGACCTCTGCTGCTCCAGTTACACCGTATGCTGTAAAAAAAACCATAACTAACGATGGGGAGGGATAATTCATGTTTTGTAATAACAGTTGGCTATACTGACACACGTTCATGTGTTGTATTATCTCTGTTTCATTCATTTCAATACTGTTTCGTCTTTTGGAAACCTAGGTAAATAAATGTACACAAATTCTAATATAAAATATAAATATTCCTTTCGTATTTTTATTTTAGCGACAATGAAAGTAATAAACATTAAAACGTGTACTGAACATCATTTAGAGATATACCTTATGGTTTCACAATTCACGTTATTAAAAACCCATTCCAGTCGATATATCGAAACCTGAACAGTCTTCACCAGATACATATCACAAAATAAAAAAACATATTTTAATA
Source organism: Cherax destructor (assembly GCA_009830355.1). Lineage (NCBI taxonomy): Eukaryota > Metazoa > Arthropoda > Malacostraca > Decapoda > Parastacidae > Cherax > Cherax destructor. Next base: position 17,876 of record WNWK01004782.1, read on the forward strand.
TTTCAAAGACTTATATATTTCAGTCACAACATTACAATAAACATACTACAAATATTATCGTATTAAATGTCATGACGGTATAAAAGGCCTTCGATTTTTAACGACATGGGAAAACAGGGTTATTAATTTTTTTCATGAAGTTTATGCAAATACAGATTTTTGTTTTCTTTGTGTGTGTGACCTGTGTCCGTCTCTATCCCCTCATGAACCACTTTGTTCATCCTTCCTCAATCTCTCTCTTCTTTCTTCTCCTCCTCCTCCTCTGTCTTCTTACACTCTCTCTCCTCCCATCTCTCTCTCATCCTCTATATCACCTTCATAATTGAATTAAGAGGGAAAGAGAACTACACAAGTATCAGCATGTTGATCCTCCGTCTCTTCCTTTCTCCGCCCTTATTCTCCTCTATCCCCCTCCCCCTCTCCTGTTCATTCCTTACTCTAATTTATTTTTCTATTACCTTATCTATTGAGTTAAATACATTTTTATTTCTGGGAAAGGAGGGTTAAAATTCATGAGAAAATGTTTTGTATACTTTAATGCATACCGTTAATAATTGGTAAAATTAAAGTCATTAAGTGCGTTTAATAAGTAGCATTTTATTTACATATTAAAGAGTGCAGCTGGTATTCAGAAGAGTGACATACTGCACTCGAATCCCACTCTCGTGCAGCTGAGTCAGGCCAAGGCATTGTGTGGCAGATTCAGGTGACATAATAGAGCATATTTTTTGAGTTGAGTAATCTTAGCTGAGTTCGCATTTATTATTAATATTCCCTCTATCTATTGGAGGGGACTTCGCACTAATTGCATATCATAATTACTAACATCATTAATTTTCTTGCAAGGCAGAGATGAATTATCTGTATTAAGTTTTCAGATAAGAGATTGAAAGTAATTTGTTCAGAAAATTAAATATCTAATCAAACGAAGGAGTTGGTGGGCATTTCATAACCATCTCAGAATTAGTACCGATTTTGAAAAGGGAAATCCTTAACATTTTGAGTAATCTGAACAAAATGGCATCGGTCTGAAGTACTGGGCTAAGTTAGGCAAGGCTAAATTTTAAGACAGTGTTAAATCATTCATTTTGCTAGGAATACCATTATCATATATTTGCAATAAGGTAATTATCAATCATCTATGGGGAGTTACAATAGTGGAGGTTTTACCAGGGTCTCGTTAGACGCGCACTAGACGATGGTGCCACTGCTCCACCACGACTCAGCAGGAGAATTCAAAAGACTTTCGGCTACTTTCTATCTCATCTTAAAAATAAACTATAGATTGATAGCTATTTTTTTTCATTAACTATGATAAAATTATTTTTATTTTTGGACGAAAACAAACTTAACGATGCCTGTGTTGCATAGTTGAGTGCCAGGGTCGAGGACGTTTAAGATTATACTTTACATATGCTAATTCCCGGGGCCTGGTCTCATGCCAGTCCTCAAATTGTAAAGCATTTATTTCAGTAACGAGTTTAATTAAGAAATAATAAGAAAAACAGTAAAGAATAATTTGTATAGTAGTTAAGTACAGTTTGTATAATTTACCTGTCATACAGTGTGTTCATAACCTACGTAGAAAAATGTAAAACAACAGAGTTTAGAGTTATTTCCGACGAAAGACGCAGGGGGATAAGATTTACGACACGTCTTAGAGACAAGAGTTTCCAGCAATCTCCTTAATTATTATCTTCTCGAAGTAGTATGTATATGTATGTAATGTATATATGTATACATATATGTATATGTATCATATATATGTGTATGTATAACTTTGGGAAAGTGAAACTTATCTATTTACCAATGGAGTTGTAGAATATTGAGAGAAAGACTCTTCTCCATGAGGAGAGTCGTGTGTTCAACAGTGGTGCCTCGATACTCGTGAATGGCTTTTGAGAGGAAACTTTCCCTTCCTTAGGTCACTAATGTTTACCCCACTTTTCGAAGCACTCAGACTTATATTGGGTTATCTCATACAAGTTATTATATTATTGTGCTTAATTATTCATTTTCCCTCGTGTATATTTCCGCTAAACCAAAATATATCTTCATTCCTTTTCTCTATATCTCCTAGTTTTATCCAGTTTGAAATGACTCAACCTCTTTAACTTAATTAAAA